>NSMO01001699.1:0-31368 GCA_002588565.1 Coelastrella sp. UTEX B 3026
GCTGCCTCCTCTGCTGGCATGCCGTTGAGCTCTGACTCAACTTTGGCGGACACTACGACGACTTCGCAGCCTTCCTCAGCAGCACGCTTACGCAGCGCCTACAGAATAAACAGCAAGAACACGGTAAGGAAGGCTTGCTTGCTTGACACATTGAGACTGTTGTTGAAGTCTGAATTGAATTTTGGCTGAAACTGAAAGCACTTTGCAGCCTTCATCAGCAGCAGGCCTGTGGGACAATACACCAAAGCATAACAAACAGGGGTTGAGCTGGTAAGGGCCAGGATATTATTGAGCTCTGACTCAACTCAGGCGGATACCACAACAACTTCGCAGCCTTCCTCGGCAGCACCATGCTTGTCCACCGCCTACGGAATGCTGATACAGCATGAAGCTGTCAGTGTAATGATAGTTTACTTATTTGACGGATGGAGACTGGTGAGTTCTGACTTGACTTTTGGCTGACATTGCAACTACTTAGCAGCCTTCATTGCCAGCACGCCTGCAGCACAACACTGCAAACCCTGCCAGCGCTTTAACCTGGTAAGGCCCAGGCCTACTGTTAAGCTGTGACTCGACTATCACACAGCCTTCCTCAGCAGTAGCTTATGCAGGGACTACAGACCCGGTATTGACTCGTATGACACACCTGAAACCATGGTGTCACAGCCTAAGCAGCCAGTTGGCCGGGCACGTTTGGAGCAGGACGTAGGAAAGCATTACTGGCTATTGCCGCAGATGGTCCATACCATGCCTTTGCTTACATGTCACCAACATCGTTTACTCCTTGAACTACGGTGAGGAACTTGGCCACACACCTGGCGGCCGAACTCAGGTGCATCAGAAACAGATAAGCCTTGTCACACAACTGCAACCGACTGTTCGCTGTTACCGACTCCAAAGCAGACGTTACTGGAGTAACCACACATGCTGAAGCCTGTACACAGCTGTTCCAGTAACATCTGCTTTAGAGCGAGCAGACGATCGGTCGCAGCGAACATGTCATTGATCTTGTAATCAAGCAGCCTGATGTTTTACATTGCTGCGGCACACACTGTACCTCACTTAAACCCACCTGCACGTGTGTGTTATTTGCCCCGTGGTTTCCCAGATCATCTTCGCTGACATTAGCAGCATAGATCAGGGGCTTAAGCGTCAACAATCCAAGGTTTTTGACAAGCAGCGCCTCATCATCTGTTAGTGATGCGTTACGAGCACCACGGCCGGCTTCTAATTCTACTACAATCTTCTTGAGGGCTTCCTCTTCTACTGCATTCCGCTCTGCTTCCTCTTTTGACTTTTTGCCTGAAAGGAAAGCAAAGGCAATATATTGTAACAATATACCGTATACTGTGACTATATAGAGAGGATTTGTGGACAATACTCAGTATTGCCTTGCAGTCTGCCTTCTTTGTTTGCGGTTCTATTTGCAAAGATATGCATGCACATGTGTTACCTAGTGTCATCGGCGGCATGTTACGCGTTCTGACACTGTATCTGGCGGCACATTATGTGTCACTCCCTGGCAGCAAATAACGTGTCGTAACAATGTCACCGGCAGCAGGTACAAGGATGCATAGGGAGCTTCACCCTGAACCATGATTCACAACAAAGATGAGCTGACAATGAGCTACAGTATCTTATGGGATGTTTCCAAGTGAGTGGTGGCATATACTTGGGGCAATCCGTGCCAAATGCTAACAAGGGGTGCTTGCGATCCAATTCGATCCCTTTCATCTGCTCGCCTTTTTTCAATCTCTCTAGCCTCTTTTCTATCTGTGCCAGATCTGCTAGAGCCAACTCCAGATTGATTACGTCAATATCATCCAACGGGTCAACTTTGCCGGATACGTGTACGATATCATCGTCCTCAAAACAACGGACAACCTGCATGGTAGATTAACACAATGTAACAGGTTACTATGTTACATAGATGACAATGTAACACCTATAACATATATGAACATGATGCCTGGTGTCCTGATGACTTGTGTTGTTGTTGGTGTATACACAAAATCATTACGCCTAAGTAACCATTGGCTATTGTTACAATATAATAATATGATATTCTGTGCTGTGTACGCCATAGCCTTAGGCCATCGGCCTCGCGCCTCAAATCTACCCAGTGAGTTCTACTCACCTTTGGACAAGGCGGCATGACAATGTAATAATCAAGGGACACATGCCTCACTGCTAAAGACAGCAAACCGGGCAGACACTGAAAAGGCACTGCATATCTCCCGCTGCAGATCAGGTAACACCTAAACACATGCAAGCTGCCTTGCTGAAGGGTCCTACTACATGTCACATGTTGACACGCACCTGACAGATAGCGTCTGTTTCCCTGATGTTTGCCAAGAACTTGTTTCCCAGACCTTCGCCTTTACTTGCACCCCTGACGAGCCCGGCTATATCAACAAACTCAACTGTGGTCGGCAACTGCACAGCAGACACAGGATGCAGCAGACAGGACAGTGTTGGTTACCCTGGATGAGCAGCAACTGCTAGCATTTGGTGTGCTGTCATGGATGACATCCCCGCTGCTGCTGCTGCTGCTGCTGTTGCAAAGCCAGCAGCTTCTGGTCGTAACTGCCAGATGCACAACTTTATTGCATAGAAATCTCCCAGCACGTGTTATGTTTATAAGTACAGTTTCAAAGACACCGCTGTCCCGGAGACACAGCTGATCCTGCTGAGTTTGCTGGGATTCTAGCCTGCTGTGATTACCATCAACTAGATAGCAATGACCACACATTGGACCCCACAATTAGTGTGGAAAATCATGTCAGCAAAGCACGGCTGGTGCTGCTGCAGCTGCTTTACTATACGGTCCAGACTGCTGCTGCTGCTGCTGCTGCTGCTGCTGCTGCTGCAAAGCCTCATTGTCTCATGAAGTATGAAAGAGCAAGATACTTCACTTACGATCTCTTTGCTTTTGCTAATCTTGCTGAGCTCAGCTAATCTGGTATCAGGCACTGTCACCATGCCAACATTGGGCTCAATGGTACAGAATGGGAAATTTGCTGCTGCTGCTTTGCCGTTCTCAACGATGGCATTGAATAGGGTAGACTGTACAGCAGCAAATAAGCACGTATGGCTCAGCGAGTGCCGGTTGGTTGTTGTGAGCCTGCAGTCAGTATCATAGCCCAGAGGGAACAGCTGCGGCTGCAAAGGTTGCAAGGACATATACTGTGCCCAGCTGCATAGGGTCCGTGTATAGTTCGTGTTAAAAACATAAATGACATGGCGCTATACGATAAGTTACATCATACTGCCGTCAGACCAGCACGTGCAGGCACAGATGGGAAAACTCAAGTCAGTAAGGTTACTTGTGGGCAAGGGGAAAAAATCCTGCTAACGGTGATGTTACGTTCCAGCTTCAGATTCGAGGTAATTTGTTTGGGTTTGTACCCAGCTGGTATGGCATGCTTGGCTGCTGCATGATAGAATCAATTCGAGGTACATTGCTGCTGATATGTTGCTGCTGGCATGGCATTGACTGCTGACACTGCTGCTGCTGCTGCTGCTGCTGGGGCTGATTGCTGCGCACCTTGCCAACATTGGGCAGGCCAACGATGCCAGCTTGCAGCGAGTTGACGATTGTAGTTCTGCGAGTGAGAGTTAGCTGCTGTGAGATAAACGATGAGTCGCGAGACAGCGACTGGCCATGTAACCTTGCTGCTGACCACCAGATGAATGTCACTGCAAGTTGCGCTGACAGCTGACATACACGCCACTCAGCGGCCGACGCTGCAGCATTATATGATGGTGAACGTAGGTATATATGCAATCAAATGTCCATAAGTACCTGAAGCCTCTAGATAGCCTAGGCACTGCTACGCGGGCCTTTTGCTGGCTGCAATTGCCCCAGACCATGCCATGCGATGTGGTCAGACCACGGCACATTGCTTTGCTGATGTTCATCTGAGTTTTGCACATAGCAAACGCCCTTGTACCTTGCATCGCAGCCATTTCCTGAAGTTCAACTGGCACTCGGGCCAGGGAGTCGATGCAAGAACGCTCAAGCAAACTGCACAACTGCCATCGCACTGTCAATTGCAACCGACTTTCTGGGGGCCTGGCAAGACTGATACATGTTACACTTGCCAAGTTGGTCACTCTTCGTTCTTGCCAGTGCCGCGATGCTCCGCTGCCAGCTCTTGAAGTCAGTATCTAGCTCTAGGCTAAAAGGCTTTATTGTGAGACTTTATGACACAGGCCAATGCGAGGACGCCGGGTACTGCCTGTCGGAACTGCTGAACTGAATTAGCTAGCACACGTCTTTCCACAGCGATGGTGCGAGTCTCATTCGAACATGTGCCTGAAACTGTTTTGTTTGCCGTTGACACTGATGTGGAGCTGGCAACTGAGGGTATGTCCCGGTGCTGTCCTTGCTTGAACTGCTGTAGTTTGCACAACAGCAGGCCTCGGCGGTATCAGCATGTGGTCGTGGAGACGTCTGCAGCCAAATCCAGCGATTGCTTGGTTACCTACCAGTCTCAGAACGCTTGCTGCAGCCTCAACATCACAGCATACCATTGACCGGCCTACACCAACTGCTTTTCTGGCCTTCAAGGCCACTGTGCACAACAGTAGTTACTTTTGTCACTGTGCACACTCGTAATGGATTCAACGATGAGCTGCCGACCGACGCACTCGCACGCTAGTGTACGAAGCCTTGGTGTGTTTCGGACCTGTACAGCAGCTTGAGCTGCAACAGCTGAGTAAAAGTGATGCCTATGTCTGGCACTCATCTGCCATGCAGTGAATAGAGGCACTACTCGTTTGGACGTCGTCAAGCACGCAATAACAAACTTCGTACTCGCAAAGGTCAGTACAGTTGACGTGTCCGAGTTTGCATTGCCACTCTCTCAAAGGAATTCCTATCGGCCTGTCTAGGCGTATCTGTCTGAGCGCTTCAACTGTTCAGCCTGAACACACACACTGTCCCTCTGTAATCTCTCGTTGTGATCCCTCTATAATCATCAACCACGACAGCAGCGGAAACGCCAGCTGTAGATGTCGGATGTGGCTCTACTATGTGAGACATTGGTATCGCAGTTACCCTGGTTATGCTGGTTTGTTTGAACTCTGAGTATGATTAATTGCACTCTGATGCATTTCCCCATGCTCTATGTCTTGCAGAAACGCCTATGTACCAACCACAGATTTGGGCTGATCACTTTGGGCTCAACAACAGCAGAGCTATTGCCTTACAGCCTCACGAGCAACACCGACCAATTCCTTAGTTGCTTGCAGCAAATAGCGGCTGCTGATCAGGATAACAGCAGCAGCAGCGAGGACAGTAGCAGCAGCAGCAGCAGCAGCAGCAAAGAGCCATTTGACCTGGGCAGCCTGATCACAGCAGCAGCGTCCTTGCAACCCCAGCAGCAGCAGCAGCAGCAGAGATTAGATCAAGTCCAGCACATACATGGAGGCACTTTAACAGTCCCTGTTAACAACAAAAATGACAACTTTTCAAATCCCAGTAACAGCTACAGCAGAGACAACCCATTCAGCACCAGCAGCGGCAGCAGCAGCGGCAACCATCCTGTTCACAGATTACGCATAGTACTAATCTACGGCCGATCCCGCCTACCAGCACCCAGACTTGTTACAAATTCAAAAAGTAACAACCAGGGCTTAGCCATAGACTGTCTCTACATACATGATAAGCCTCAGCCGGGTGTCAATAACCCACAAGAGGTGTACAGCGCGTTGGAGGACGCGGTAGATCAGTTGTGTGCCAAGGCAGGACATGCTGGATTTATATATGAGACAACTGCTGCAAGGTTTGGCAAGCTGCTCAGCAGCATGGTGAGTTGATGTGAGGCCACGGCAGAGCAGTTGGGTTTGGAATCAGTGCAAAACCCATGCACGCCAGGGTTCTGGCCAGAACCCTGGATGCCATCAACCAACCGCGGATCCGGTTGTTTAGTGTCTAATCTGAATGGTTTTGATTGCAATCCATTGTGGTCGTATTGCAGTGAAATTTCCAACCACACATGTTTTTGCCGCCCACGTTGCACGCCACGCTCTGGAGTCATGTCATGCCGCAGTTACTGCAATGCAAAAGCATCCATAGATCCCTCAACAGCAACAGTCATATCCCTGTCACCAGATCTAGCAACCAAAGGGAGCCAGCTTCTCTTTGTCACTTTCACCTCTGCCTTCTAGTCGTGTAATCATCACTTCGGCCCCTGGGATGTGCTGATTCCTGCTTTGGCCCGTGTTGTTACATTGCAGGCTATGCTCTTGAGTCATCCAATGCAGCGGCTGCCACAATCCCAAACCAAAGCACCCATAGACCTCTCAACAGCACCTCTCATGCCCCTGCCCTCAGATCTAGCAAATACAGCCAGCGGTGTACCGATCATAAACCCCACACAGTTGGGTTATAACACGTTACAACAGGGATCAGCATGGGCTAAACCCCTGGGAGTTAGATCAGCCCAGGGTTCGGGCACTGCGAGCCCCGTCCGCCCTGCTGCTGCTGCTGCTGGCAGCAGGGATGGGGTCCAAGGTTATGGGGCTTGGGCTGGCAGTGATCTCGCTGCTGCTGGGGCTGCAGCAGCACAGGATGTTTGGGGGCAGCAAGCTGGCAGCAGCGGCAATATGCCGCAACCTGCAGCAGCAGCAGCAGCAGCAGCAGCGAATGCACCAAACCTCATCGACCCTTGGAATGAACCAGTAACAGGCACTGCTGCTGCTGCTACTACTGCTGCTACTGACAGATTGCGAGTGTTAGGCCCTAGCACAACCCCAGCAGCAGCAGCAGCAGCAGGGAGACAAGGGAGCCCAAGCCCTGCAAGGCCAATTACTGTTGCTGTGGCCAGCAGCAGTGGCGCCAGCAGCAGCAGCAGCAAGGGTGCTGAAAAGTCAGCAGCAGTAGTAACAGGCGTTCCAGCTACAGTAGTGACTGGAGTCCCAGATCGCCGGCCAAGTTACGATTTTTCTGATGATGGTGTTACTCTTGGGTACGCTGTCAGGGATAGCAGAAACTCTCAGGACTTTGAACCCCAATCTACTGCTGCTGCTGCTGGGGCTGGCAGCAGCCGGGGTTTTGGCAGCAGCGCAGGTGGATCAAACGATCCAGCAGCAGCAGCAGCGGCAGGGAATGCAATGCGTTCCCAGAATGCTACTACTAGTAACCCCTGGGTGCAAGGATATCAGGGTTCAGGGGATTTACAGAGTGTCAAGGGTCCAGCTGAGCCAGCCTGTCAGGGTTTAGCGGACTTGGAAGATTTGCAGGGTTTAGATGTTGATGAGGATGTCGATGCGGAGGAGCTTGAGGGTTTGAGAGCGGCGCTGATGGCCTCGGCTATTGAGGCACAAATGCAGCGAACCAGCAAACAGCCTTGAGTGTTCACCAGCGTCCGAGCTAAAATTTCATTGCAGGAAACTCGCACTGGGTGCGTAAAGAGGCCATTGTATATGTGGGTGCGACCCAATGTTGAGCACAGTGCTATCTTGTTGCATTGGCTCCGTCACTTACAGTGCCGTAGGAGTTCTGCTGATAGCATCGCAAGCCTTGCGATGCTGAGCAGCTGCAGCCCACAAGGCTTGATGTGAAGCGTACGGCACTGCCTATCGGATAACCAGGTGACAATTGTTGCCACTGTGAGGCTAGCTAGCGCTTATGATTCACCAAGGGGCCTCACTTATTCTGAGCTTATAGTCTGTTTGCGGTGCGAGCACTCTCGATAACTGCAACTTGTGCGCAGCACGTTTCCGCAGCGCACCCTATTCACAGTGGACCTCGTTGTTCAGCCCGACATTGATTTTGTAACCATGAGCATGCAGTCCGGTGTCTGTGCGATGGACCAACTGCCACCTGATGTGCTTGTGAAGCTGCTCAGCAAGTTAGACCAGCAGCAGATGGGTATAGCCTCGCTAGTGTGCAAACCGTGGCGCAAAGCCGCTTTGATAGCACTCAGAGAGCTTTATTTAGTGATTGACAGCGAGGAGAAGTCGGCAGCGCTGTCATACTGGCTGAAGTACAGAACACAGCATCTACAGCATCTTCATTTGGTGCACAACTCATCAGCTGATGCAGTGCATATGTCTTGGGACAATACAGCACAGCTACGCAGTCTGGTGCTACGGGGGGGAACTTTGACGGGACCTTCGAGCAAAGCAGTTGCCAGTCTTAAGCAGACACTTACATCCCTAGTCCTCAGTAATGTAGCTCTCAACCACCAGGATCTCAGCAACATAGCGGCCCTGACAAATCTGTGCGATTTATGCTTGTGTGGCATACCTTTTGCCCTTGTGCTGGACCCTCAAGAAAGAGCTGAAGTGTGCTCAGCAGCCAACAAAGTCTGGTCCAGCCTCACGCAGCTCACAGCCTTGACAGCAAGCAGGTGTGGCTTGGGTGGCTTGGGTCATTCTGCCATCGCCCAGATTCCCCTCCTCCGCAGCTTGCGAGGACTAGACCTGTCTAACAACCAAATCAGACAAGCTTCATCGCTTTCGCACTTACCAAGCGGCCTTACACTTTTGGATCTGCGGGGCAACCACGGGCACCTAGACTTCAGTGAGATACTACCACAACCACACTTGTGCCACTTGCAGCATCTCGTGGTATCAGGGCTTAGCATGGCTAAACCCATTCGACTGGCTGCGTTGACGGGTCTGACGTATCTAGAAGCAAATAACCTGGCAGTGTCCAACAGCAGTGAGCTGCTAGCTGCACTGCCTAGTCTGAAACGCCTGCAGCATCTACGGCTGCGAGGCACCTTTTGCGCACCCAGCAAACATGCAGTAATTCAAGAGTTGAACGCAGCGCTGAGGTTGCCACAGCTGACACTCCTGGACTTGGGCAGGAACAGCATATGGTCACGGCCAACAGCAGGGCTTGAACTGCAACCAATTGAACCCCAGAATCAGGATTCACAGAACCGACTGTTGTTTAGCTCAAGTAGTATGCCAAAGCTTAGGAAAGTTTGCTTGGACTTTACGGGAAGCATTCGGCGGGGGATTGATCTAATCTATGATAGACCACAACTACAGATGCTTGTTGAGAAGTGCCCTGGGCTGCAGGACATATCCATTCAGGGGCGGTTACATCAAGACTGCAGGTGAGCAACGGTGGCAAGGCGGTTGTGCCAAGTTTGTGTAAAGCGGGCTACCTGTTGCTGCTACAAGGAGCTGGATATTGCTAACAGAAGGTTGTTGCTGTTACTGTTCCCTGCAATGATTTCTGCATTTAGCAAGCGGCAACATGGCGCCAACAAGGATTTAAGGATTTTACAGTGCTTCAATCTTGTTGCTTAGCCGTGTCGATGCTTTTCCGCTTGGCTGATCATGCCCACAGCACCCGCATAACCAGTGTTTGTTGTCTCAAAATGCTACCGACATTGTTGCTGTGCCAATCCTGCAGTGCGGAGGATCTGCTTCCCTTGAGGCAGCTCAGCAGCCTGACAGGGCTTGCATTGGGCCGCAGCGAAGGCGGTCTGGTGGTGAATGATGACATCATACAGGTGACAGATTTGGCCTCATTGTGTTCGCAGGCTCACATTTTGTTGGGGGCCACTATTATAATGGTGATTGTGAACGCAATAGTAATGGTAATTGCGAACATAATGGTACCATAATGGTAATTGTGAACTTGATAAACGAGTGGTTGCTGTTGTACACGTCCTGGAGCATGCATAAGCAAACAACATGTTCACCAAGTTATGTCATCCCATGGCCAGCCCAGTCAAGCCACTTGCCAAGGCATGGGCAACGTGTTGCTTCATTGTGATTCAAGACCGCACCATCATTGGTGGAAGGCAGTATGGAAAGTGCTCAGAGGACCTGTCCGCTCCTCCTTTGCCCATGTGCGACCTGTTATGGGAACCTGCTCAGCCACATGCTAGACACCTTGGCATGCTCAGCTCTTTCAGCGATGGAGATTGAGCACAAGTTAAGTTGGCCCTTTCATGAAGCCAACATGCCAAGCTTACAGAAGGCTTCTTTAAGAATTGCTAATACTTTGTTGTTTGGATTACCCTCAGTGTTGCACCACATACACATACAAGCACTTGTTGCTTGCTATTGACCAAACATCTTCAGGTTGCTGGTGCCTGATTACGTGCACATTGCTTCATGTGTATACTAGGTGCTTACGAGCCTGGCTTCTCTGCAAGAGCTCATTCTTGGAAACGCGCTAGGAGTAACAGATTTGGGCCTGATGAAGTTAACAGAGCTTGGCTGTTTGACGGACCTGGTTGTAAGTGACCTAGACCCTTCAAGTGTGAACCAAGCGTTTATCACGGCGGGCTCAAAGGACTGGTCCATTACAGTTATGAATCAGGTGTGTTGCAACTAGCTTAAGGCTGCTGGGCTCTCAATATTACTGATCTATGAATGAGTAGCTCGCCTGTATCTTGATTAACGTGCATCAGGAGATTTGCTTCAGAAAAAACCTTTCATGCATTTGATGGGGGTCTTCAACATTGTTGCACACATGTATACAATCGTGTGTATAAATGTGTTGATACAACGGTAGAATGCAAAGTATACGAACTAGTTATCAGCATCAACTTGGGTTGTTGCTTGACGCATCAGATTGAAGTATCCTCGACAGAAGTGCGCCAAAGTATGCAGGGACACGTTGTGCATGCTGCCGACCTTGGGTCTTGTCTGTACATCTGTCAGGTGCAGTCAACTCTTTGCGCCCACGGTGACTAGGCACATACAGATCAAATCTTGAAGCTTGATTGCTCATTGACATGCATGTCTCATATCATGCGCCATGTGTGTGTGTGTGTCCATTGATAATGGAACTCGCAATCAGCTTCGAACGCCTATCTGTCAAACTGCCTAGATCTGCTGTTGTGGCGCGCCGATGTGTACTGTAGGACACCATGCGAGCAGGTTCGTTACAACAGCTTGTCGACCTCGTCTGTCTGCGAAGGAAAGACACAAGCTAATGCCAAAGGAGCTAAAAGCAGCAGAGAGGGGTAAGCAACTGCTGTTGCAAAACACTTGGTGGGTACGGCGGCATGGCTTTGCAGCTTGATCTGCCAGGAACACAGCCAGCCACATCGCCAGCTTCGTGCATGTATCGTCCAGAGAGTTCCTGCATGTATGGTGATGGTGTGTGATTCAGTGCAATGTGTTTGTCAGTGTCAGAATTGCATGCGGTCACTGCACCGTGGTGGCGTCATAGCATTATAAATGGACCGTTTACAACTCTTCAACTTGCTGGTTGTTGCTGACCAGGCTGCATGTCGATGTTTGCAGAGGCAGCGCGGAGCGCCAGCCCGCTACACCAGCAAAACACAGGGCTGCAGCTGCTGAGCAGGTAGCGGCGGCACTTCAACTGCAGCTAGTCAAGCCCTTGCCTGGGAACACTAAGCTAGTTGGTGCTTACTAGTGGTGCAACTTGCGGCCTTCGAGCCCTGAGCAGAGGACCGGTCCCGGACAATCTCAGCTTGATGCTGGATGCAACAAAGATGCAGCACTTGGGATGCAAAGGTCCATCGTGTACAAAGTGTCTTGTGCATCCTGTCAGGGTTGAGGTGTCAACTGGTGGCTGGTATGGCAGCAGTTTTCTGCAGGCAGCGGCAGTGATGGAGCAGTGATGGAGCTTAAGCGTGCTTCTGCAGCAGAACGAGAACTGGCTTGGCAGGAGCTGGCGGCGCTCAAGCATCAATTAGTCTGGGAGCCGTTAGGACGCTGGTGTAGAGTTAGTGGTTTTTTCAGTTTCAGTGTTGGGTTGATGTTGCACGGGCGTGTGGGCGTGTCATGTGAAAGTGACTGAGCCATGCAACAGGTCAGATGCGCTGGCACAGCTGCAGTGTCATGCATGTTTGCATTGCATAAATTGCCCTAGGACAAACACGCATATTTGAGGCCGGGCTGGGTCGCTGCATGACTGAGATAACAGTCGCTATCGCTTCATATACTTTGGAATGTACAGCAGCGCTACAGTCGGCAATGTGGTCAAAAGAGACTTCGAGTGCATGCCATGCTGTATATTAACGGTAGCCAGAAGCGTGTTTATCGATTTGTATCAGGCGATTGTTGGGGTTCAGCTGAGCAATTGAGATGTGTGCTCCCTTATATCACCCAGTACTTGATTGATGCCTGGGGTTTGCGCCTTCGATGCAAGTATGGCAGTGATAGAATCACTGCTTTGGGTGTTTTGTCCGCCTCTGAAATCGGGCGCGGGGCCGTTGGCCATAGAGCTGTGGCTGATGGGTAGCTCTTATATATATAGCAGCGGGGCCGATGGGCTCAAGCGTATGGCGTAACCAGCATAGATCATCGTCCTTATAAGAGATTGAGCCAATGCAAACGGGATGGATGCGCTGGCAAGAGCTGTCGTGCCATGCATGGGGTACGTACCCGTATACGCCGTGTAGAGCAGCGCCACCGCTCGGTGAGAGCAGTTGTGCATATGCGCCATGCAATCCGTGGAAACAGATGAACAAGGAGCAACTGCACGCCAGAACACCGCCACTCTTGACGTGGGAACCATCGTGAGTTTTGTCGTTTGACCTGCCCAAACGCCAGTCGTTGCCGAGGCGGCGCCATTGCTGTGCTCCGATCGGCTCCGATCGGTCGGCCGACAGACAACGCAACGAGCACGGACCGGCCCAAGCTGCAGGATGACTCGTGACGGCATCTGTCAAAGGCAGAAACCGTGTCGCCGCTGCGGCAGAGGTTTTGGCATCTGGCCGATAGCGCCGATACTTGGACGTTGAGTGAGCATGTACTGCGGAAATGCCGTCGGACGGACTTGCAAAGATTCTGGCCAAACACGACGTCAAACGGGGCAACAAAGGAGTACATGCATTCATCCAGTGGCGTCGTACATTGTGGCTCAGAACATACTTAGGCTCCGAGACATGCGGATGAGGTCCTGTTGTTGGAGAAAGTCGGAGAAAGTCAGATTGGCGTCTCAGGCGACCATCTGAGACGATGTGTGCTGTGCCCGAGGCAAGTCTCCGATTGAGAATGAATGAATGAGCTCCGCATAGCGCTTTCAAGAGATCGCTAGCGTAAGTTGAGGGAGGGTAATGTGTGTGTCGGGGCGACTTCACATTCCCTACCGTCCGATTGAGATCGTCCCGAGTTGAGATCGTCTCAATGGCACCGATTCTCTCAATCAATGCATGGCTCAGCAGACATATGCCTTCAGCTTTGAAGGCTGAAATTATACTCCTGTCAAAGCTGACTATGTCTAAGCTAGACTGAGTTACGGTGACAGCACTAGCTTAGTACAGGTATCCGCCTGTATCCGCCCCGGGTCTGCCACGGTGCCGGAGCTTGCGGCAGTGCTGGTGGCACTGGGTGTGGCTGAAGTGGAGCAGCAGCTTGCACTTCACGGGACGTCGTCAACCTTAAATGCGCCGATACCATCTAGGCTGTCTAGCCGGCAGAATACAGACTTCAATTAGTATGACAGTCATGCGCTTCGGTGCTCAGATCGGGCGTCGCCGCCGTTCATTCATTTTGTGGAAGGCCGACACGCTTTGTCCACGAGTTGCCTGCCACTTGTTGTCTTTGTATAATCCAAGCAGATGCTCTTCGTGGCTGGCTGACCTAATGCCGAGGCTAGTCGGTACTCCATCACCGCGAGTGAAAATGCAAGGAAAAACCGTACTTCAGTCCGGGACCGGAGTGCAAATGCAATGTTTCGCAGTGGAGGAGTTACCTGTCACGGCTGGCCACCCAACATACGCCTGCCCGCATCACCGGAGTCCATTACACTGCAGCCCGCAGTACCCCAGGCGAATACTTCCTCCGCAATACGAGTTATCTAGAGCAAACCAAAGCAAACCAAAGCCACGATGGTTTGCAGTGGGCACAGAACAGACGGGCCGAGTCTCACTGTCTCTCCATAACGGAAGTGAACATTGAATGCCGCAGGAACGGGAAGTTCCACACTGACAAGGAAAACGCATGCAGTATGACTGTCCCAGGCCACAATATAGATGCCCCATTGGCAGGCCACGACCTGCCATCAAAAAGACATCAATCCTTGCATTCAGTATACAGCAGTTTGCTTGGCATACTATGTTGAGCTAAACTTCACACTAAACCGTGCATTGAACGAGACCAGACAGGCTGTGACAGGAGGCACACACCATATGCATGCAGCACATGTTGCTGCACAGAGCTACATTGTGAGCTGCACCATCAGGTCTGTTAGCCTCTGCACAGCACCCACATAACCAGACCTAGTCGCTTCAGCAATCAGCTGACCCACAGCGGCACTGCTGAGCTTCAGGGCTCCTCTCAGCCGGCACAAACCCTCAATGATAAAGCACACAGGCCGACAACCCGGCACCATATCACTGCAGCAAAGTCTAGGCTGCAAGCAAACTTGCAGAGTACTGTTGATGCTGGCCGAGTCCAAAGACTGCACAGCAGGCAAAGTAAATAATGCGTCAAGGGCTGCTTTGACCTGGCTACTTTGGAGGGTACCAACACTAAACACGCAAAGACCTTGCCTAGCTGCATCCCTTAGCACGTCTGCTGCCACTGCAGCAGACAGCCCAGCTGCTGATGGCAACTTGCAGAGGCCCACTACTGCAGCAGCACACGTGAGCTGAACAGCCAGCTGCAGCAGCTCCGCAACACTCTCTGTGCTGAGCTCTCCTGTCTTGGCTGCTTGCAACTCCAACAGGCGTGTTACCACTGCGTCCCAGACATCTGTTCTCCTCAAACTATAGTCATACGTCTTGAAAAAGTCCTCGTAGCTGCTGGCCTGCTGTATGGCAGTCTGAAGTAAGTTAGCCAAACCCGTACCGGTGATGCCATCAGCCTCAGGCAAGTCACAAAGCTTAGACACCAGATATCCATCAGGTTTGAACTGAGTAGACAACTCAAACTGAAGCAGTTGCCGTATCTGATCAGCTTCGAATGCAGCAACAGATGGTGCTTGCAGCAGAGCTTTGACCAGCTGGCTAACAGAATCCCTGGGACAGTCCTGACGTTCAAAGGCCAAGGCTTCAAACAGCAGCTGAGCCACATCGTTGCAGCCTACAAGCCCAGCTGCATGTGCTATCGACAGCATCTCGCCGAAACAGGCCAAGTTGGCACAGTGCTTGGATGTACACCGCAGCATGGCCGTCCGTAGGATATCCAGAACCTGCTGTGAGTCTGCTCCATCCTGTGTTGCGCTGGTGAGAGCCCTTTTGAACAGCTTGACAGCTACTAGCCACCTCATGTGCACTGTATAATGGGATGCGCAATTCAAATCTGCTACAGCTGTCCTGCACAAGTTGAGAAGCATATTGCAGGACAACTTCGCTGCCCCTGAAAGCGTCCACAGCCGCTCCAGCAACTCTCTGTCCGCTGTGCTAATGGCCCGCTGCATGAGGAACTCAAGCGTATGTGCTTCTAGATCATCCGCTGCTGGCAGTTCTAGCAGGGAGTATGTGGACTGTGGCAGTGGCGCCTGCAGCAGATGGGGCAAGCAAACCGGCATGCGGTGAGCACAACCGTGTGGTGGCCACTTTCAAGAGTCTTGACTGTCTGCCATATGCGACTACAAACCAGCTGGATACTGCGCAGAGACGAAGCGCCTTAGCAGGTACAAAGCCCTGGGCCGTACCAGGGGTGTATAACTGCGGACCCCAAAGACCAATGCGCAGCAGCAAGGGTGCTGAATTCTCTGGCACCTCATGCAACTGCTGCAGCTGAGCACCAAGACATTTGGCAATACTCCAACCCTGAGTCGTCGTAAGCGTCACAACAATCTTTCAAGCCACTACCTACCCGCATGAGAAACTTGGTGAGCTGTACAGCAGACATGTTGGCAGCCCCAGGGAGCTTGCACAGCGCCTTGAAGATCAACCCATGTTGGCTGGGGTAGTGGTATGGTCGGTTGTGGTTCGTTGACACACTCATGCTTATTGCAAAGTCCAACAAGCACGCCACTGCATAGGGTGACAGCAGATGCGCTGCTGGGAGTCCCAGAATCAGAGGACCATGTGCCCAGTCGCTCAGGCGCAAGCAAACTCTGACCAGGTCCTGTATGGTGCTAGCTGGAAGATGATATGCCCCTGGGCTCAGCAGAATATCTGTCAGGGGTAGTTCACCATGTGATGGTTTGTTGGGGCTGCAGTGCGGCAACGCCAGGTGCAGGATTGGCATCAGGGCTTCTGCGGTTGGTTGCTGCTTGATGTACAGCTTCATCAGGAACTGTGTGACTTCAGAGCCATCCTGCAATCGCTGCAGGACAGAAAGGTAGCAACACCACAGCGTCATTGGGGGCAGGGGCCTGCATGAAGCACATGCTCACCTAGGCATGCTCCACAGCAGGGAGCCAGGAGCAACATGCATGGAGCCTGTCAAGAGGTTGACATAGGCACTTGCTGCTGTCATGCACACCCAACATGCAAACTTGTAGTTTCCTCCACATTACGCCAAAACCAAGTTGTCTTCAGCAAAAGCAAACTTGAGCAGGCTCGGTGGCGATTACACCCCAGGTGCAGCATGGAGCACGTGAGTATGCGCGGTGACCATTTACCTGAAACGCCAGCTGCAGCAACTGTTGCAACCTAGGCAAAGGCAACGAGACGCTCTCATCTATCCAAGATTCACCGGCTTCCATGCGACTCTTTGGGGCTCTCAGGAGGAAGCGGCATATTCTTTCTTGACCCTGCTGCAAAGCCTCCTGCAGCAAGTCCGCTAGCAAGTTGCTGTGAAGCTGTTGGCACTGTGGGAGCGTCAGCAGCGCCCTGACCGTCCAAGTGCGCCGGTACTGCACTGCCTCGTGCAGGAGGTGTATAACATGGTCTTGTGGGACTTCTGCTGCTGCTGGTATGTAACTGCTGATTGTCTGGATAAGGCAAGGGTATAGGTCCTTATGGGCTGCTATGTCTATCAACTGCTGGACGAGGGCCGGAGTGACCTGGCGCTGCAGCTGTTGCAGACATGGCGGTTCAATGTCCCAGTCGTGATCTGGGTCGAAGAGGGCTTGCAGGATGTAGCTTGCAGCTGCATCTGTATCGCTGAGCAGCGCAGCGAAGTGCAGGATGCCTGGTAACTGCTGTGGCTGCAACTGCACGAACGACTGACTGAGGTACCAGGTTGCTTCCTTGTTGGTTACTGCGCTGAACTGCTCACCAGGCTGCAGGACAGTGCACAACAGAGCACATGCAGGCATGCGTTAGGTGAGCATGCTTTTGACTTGCTGATGACTGCTTGCGTCCTATTATGAGCAGAAGCACGGAGGTGCACAGGCAGCAAATCCAGTACCTTGGGGAGCGCCAAACAGGCATCAACACAGTCTACGGTTCCTGTAGAATTACAGGGTGTACAGTGTCTTACACAAGTCCCAGCTCTGCCAGTGTGTGGCCTCGCAGGGACATGATGTTAGGGATCAGCCAATGAGAAGGCATGTTAGTGAATGGCCCACCTTTAGGCGCCTGTTGCATATCTCCTTTACCATGACAGGTAGGCCAGAAATTGCACCAACTGCCACCCAAACCTCCAGCCCTGCCAGTTGCTCATTTGCAGCTGCAGCTATTTCCTGCCAAGTAAACCGAAGGCCAGCGCACAGCAGGCTACGCGCAACAGCCTCTGGAACGTTTGGTACGTGCAAAAACTGTCCAGCCATCCGCAGTAGCACGAGCGGGTCGATTTTACCGACCTTCAGGACCCATTCTACTGCGTGTGCGTGCTTGCAGTTGCTGGAGTGAATAGCTGCAAGCCGGACAGCTTGCAAGAGAACATGCTGATGGTTCTGCTGAATGTGTAAGGCACATAGAGCGGCAGTCTGCTTGCTGCTGGCGTGTATCCGGGCTAAAGAAGTGGGATCGCAGCGGCTAAGCACGACACTGGCCACCTCGTGAATGACACGGTTGTCAGACTGAGGCATCATCATCTCCGAAATGACGGTCTGTAGTCATCTGACGGAACTTCACGCCTGGTGTGAGGTGTCGGCAGATAAGTTCAAATTTCCCGTTTTGAACAGAGACACCAAACGCTTTCAAACAAGGTCTGCATCACTCTATAAGCTGTATCACTCGTTAAGCGAGTACTCAGAGCACTGCTCAGCAGGTCTCCGTCCTTGTCATCTGCGTGGCAGTGCGCACGTGATAGCAAGGAAACCTGCTCGCAGCCCGTTGGGCAAGTGGGGCTCCATCATCTCTGAAGCTGGAATGTCAGTATTTTGGGCATCCCGTTGCTATGTATACGCAGGCCACAACGCGACTCGCCGCTGCATCGTCCCCCACAGCGCTTCTTGTCAGCAACGGACTGTTAGGTCGCAGGCTGACTAAGAGTAACCGTCACTGTGCTTGTGGGCATGCTAACCTCATAGGGCCGCTCTTGTTTCTGCAGTCGCGTGAATTCCAGCTTGATTTCGGCTTCTTCCGCGGTACAGCTGATTCGCCTTCTGTACGTGTAGCCTGCTCTACCATGGCAGCTGTTGCCGCACTTGTCGATGAAGTAGACAAGAAACAGACCACTGGAACAACGCAAATCAATCAAGCAGAACCTGTGAAGGCGGGAGCCACAGTACTTGAGGTGGCAGCATCAGCAGCCAGGCGCCATATAAACCGACTGCACCTATCGCGCATTCCTCGGTCCTTCCAGCATCACTGGCAGACGTTCAGCAGCTGGATATGGTATTGGGTTGAGGAGCTGTTTGAAGTGAGTATGCCAGTCAGCTAACAGTCATCCATCTGCCAGGGGGCCAGAACAGTGCAAAAGCGCGACGTGCTGCAGTGCTAGCATCGATGTGAACAGCCCGCAGGGGCTGGCCCGCGAATATTGTTGTTGTCGCACAAAAGGACGAGACCTCGCGCTCATGTAGCTGGCCTATTGGCCTGCTACAGCTCAGCTGCAGCTGCCGAGTGTCTCCTATCACACACAAGTGACCCTATCCCGTCAGATGCAGCCTACTTACTGTACTGCACGCCCTTGGTCTTCCATAACTGCAGGAGTTCCAGCCCTGGTTGAAGTGGATTATCTTTGACGCAGCTCTCAGCCTTCTAGTCAACTGGCTAGTCAGCAAAGTAGAAGCTGTGCGCCCCGTGTTTGAGGCAATAGGTTGGGCATAGGGGGTTTTGGTTGGCTTGGGTTCAGCAACCTTGGAAGGTATAGAGTGTACATTAGCTCCAGCAGCAGCAAGCCACATTGGCCTCTTTTGCTGCCAGTATCGGAACTCAGAGCTCACAAGCACCATGAGCAGGCATGCGCCTGAGTCGTTGTGTGCAAGCATTAGCTGACTGTGCGCCTAGTCTTTGAGGCAGTCTGTTGGGCATAAGGGGTTCTGTTTCTTTACAAAAGTTTGCAGCCCAAGAAGGCGGCATTTGTACAATAGCTCCAGAACCAGGCCACACTATTCTTTGTCTGCTCCTGGTATCGGTTACTACATCTTCGGGCACCATTAGCAGGCATGTCCCTGTAGTGCAAGGATTAGCTCACACATCTGTGTATAACATTTGAGCAGGACGAGTATTCTATTATGTTTGTATGTGTGGGTTCCAGTTCCGTGCATCAGGATCGTTGTGCATGTGTTGCGCACGTGCGTTATACAGCAAAGACCCCGCTTGTACCCTTGTAATGCTGGCTGCCAAAAGTTCAAAGCAGTTCATGCCAAACGTGTGGCGCTCATTTCATGTTGGTGACCACTTGCCCAATTGTCAAATCAGACAGTGAAGAGGCAAATAGCTTCAGCAGGCCCCAACTTTAGCTCTGGAAGGTTCTGTGCATGTGCCACTAGGCACTGCGCAGCATCCATTGGGTTAAGCATTCCAGCAATCAAGCTTGTGTGCAGTGGTTTGGGTCATTCACAGATAGGGAGTTAGGTACATAGGTATCAGCAGCGACACCGTCAGGGTGTTTAAGCCCCCAGACATCCTAAACCCCAATAGCAGAACAGGGGTTCTACGAACCATGGGCTTAGCAGGAACTGGTCAGTTGGCATACGGCCAGTTTGAGCAAGGGTTGAAGCTGTTTAGCGCCTGGTGGGAAGCAGCAGCAGAAGGAGGCCCCTGCTGGAAAGTACCACGTGTCAGATTGCCAGTCATTGAGCAGGTACGGTTTGACACCCAGCATTTTGCACTCACTTGCTGCAAATTGGCTGCTTGGGCATAGCGTTTCAAGTTCTAAAGCCACAGCACGGTGATTACCATGTGTGTTTGGTGAACCAGGTCAGTTTGTTTGTTTGGACACACGCATGTGCTGGGTCAAGTGCCACCCAGTTACTCCATAACCGGCAACACTGGGTCAGTGTTGAGGCTCTGTTTCTGCATGGCAGGTGCGATGGTGAGACTGTGTCACCAAGCACAGGACTGCCTGCAATATGGCTGTTGACAACACTGGGCTCATTTTGAATGTCTAACATGTAGGATGTAGTGTATGCTCAGCTGGAACGAGTGCTGACACATGCTGCTGCACCTGTGTCAGCTGCAGCAGCTAGCAGTCGTGGCACGGGGCAATGGCAGCACAGCACAGCAGCACGTGATGCTGCTGAAGCTCAACTAGCCCCAGCAACAGCAGCTAGCAGTTGCGGCACCGGGCAACAACAAAGCAGGACAGCGGCAAGTGGCGCTACTGAAGTACAGCTAGCAGCAGCAGGGGCGTCTAGCAACACCAGCAAGAGCCAAGACAGCAATAGTACTGCACACAG
Organism: Coelastrella sp. UTEX B 3026; assembly: GCA_002588565.1. Taxonomy (NCBI): domain Eukaryota; kingdom Viridiplantae; phylum Chlorophyta; class Chlorophyceae; order Sphaeropleales; family Scenedesmaceae; genus Coelastrella; species Coelastrella sp. UTEX B 3026. Next base: position 20,585 of record NSMO01001699.1, read on the forward strand.
CAACGCTGGCAAAGCACAGCTGACAGCAGATGCAGCTAGCACTGTAGTTTCGCCCGAGGCACTTGAGCTAGATGATGCCATTCTGGAGCTGGATGCTTTAGGTTGTGATGATGATGATGCTTGCATGGCTGTTTCTGCTGCTGCTGCTGCTGTGGCAACAGCATTAGAGCAGCAGCAAGTGCACATCCACCAGTATAGCATAGCCTGGCATGAGACGTATCAAGTGCCAGTACTATACATAAGAGCATACAGACCTGGTAAGCCACGACCATGCACCATCTTTGTCAATATAAGGTTACAGGGTACAGGTCAACACAAGGCTACATGATACATGTATAGCCTATATGGTATAGGTGAAGGATTAAGCGATCATATCCACCAAGCCCTCTGTGACATGGGCTACTGTGGCAGCTGCAGCAGTTGCAGCTGTTCCCACTTGGCCATAGAGAGCACCGCCCATGACTGTGAAAGCATCAACGTGCAACCCTGCGTCTCACAATACAGCCACAGAGAGCGCACTGGCCCCAAACTGTACTACTGTATCACTCCCTTAGAAACATGGCAGATCAGAGATTGTACGATGTGCAAGGCAATGCTGCCCCTTCAACGTGGCCCGGAATCAAAACCTTCCTGCGTGTGTCCTTGCTGAGCTGCTGCTGCAGCGGCCCTGCCGCTGTGAACAGTTCACATCAGCTGCTGATCGCCATCAGCTGTGCTGCTGTGTGTTGCATTGGTGGTGCATTGCAGATGGTGTTTGTTTGTCTCTTGATGAATTGATGGTGGACCTTCCTGCTCTACAGCTCAGCAAGGAGCCTGGCCAAGCAGATTGGACATACGTCACTGCTGTGGTAAGTGCATTTGCTACACTGTGTCCAAAGCACAGATCCCTCATTTCATCCTTGATATGACTTTATGGTTACAACAGTCGCTTGTATGTGCCCGGTTGTCTTGTTAATTGGCAGTTACAGACTGCTGGTGTGTCGCTCAAGCACATGCAAGGTCTGTGAGCTTTGTTGCGCTACAACAGAGGGTCTCTGTGCTGCATGCTGTCCCCGTTTACTGGCCCCTGCAGGCCGGCCAGGATATACTGTATATGTACACTCACTGTGTGGATGGACTCCACATCGCTCATTGACGCTTGTGGGCACCTTGGTATGTGTGTATGCAGGAGCATCCCCTATCACGAAGTCCGTGTTTCATGCTGCACCCCTGTCAGACTGCTGAACGCATGCGGCTCTTAATGGAGCAGATCGAGCCAGCGACAGGGTTTGCGGCTGCAGCGACTTTTGAGCGAATAACAGCAGCCGCAGCAACGGCGGCGGAGGCAACACGCAGTCAGGAGCAAGCAGCAGCTGGAGGCGTAGTAGGAGCAGCGGCAACATCAGCGACAGGCAATGGGCAGCTATTGTCAGCAGCGGCAGGGGCAGGTGATGAAGAGCAGCTGCTGCTGCTGTACATGAAGGGATGGTTTAGCTTAGTGGCTGGGCTGATAGGGTTTAGCATGGTTAGTCATAGGTTTCAGTAGTATGTAGGCCTTTATGCTCTCATCCAAGACGACAAGCCTGCCCTGAATCTCATATACGCTACATGCAGTTTGAGATGCGTGTTTGTGTGGAGTCCCTGGCTCGTTCAGGCTGTTTGCAGAGAGTGTCTGTAAAAGAGACTGAGCCAATGCAAACAGGATAGATGCGCTGGCCGACAGCTCTGAGAGCTGTCGTGCCATGCAACTGTGACCAGCTGATGGAACTGGATGGTCAAGGATCTGAGTGTGTCCATCAACCCCATGAGCCATCAGCTGGCTCCTTACGGGTTGTTACCCTTGAGGTAACTTGTACCATTACTATTACTAGTGGTAGATTCTGGGTGCTGTGCAGTGCTGCATGCAGGCCCGGGCGGTCATGTTCTTTTGTCACATGCTGCATCAGGATGCAACGTTCCAACATTAAAAGACCGATGTCATGCCTTCTTGGTAACTTCAGAACAGTATAGTCTATTGGTTGCATCCAAAAACACTGAGCCAATGCAACAAGATAGATGTGCTGGCAAAGCTGCAGTGCTGTGGTGACCAAAACCATGGCACAGCTATAGCACTGCCACAAGACATGAAAGCCATACTTGCAAGATGGAGCATCCCCGTCATAAATACAGCTGTTGGTATAGCCGCTGTGACGGTTAGGGCAGACGAGCATTGCCCTGTACTGCCCGTACTGCAATACAAAGCATTGGCAACCCGATCATACGGTATGCTGCGCAGCAATGTTGTCATAACCACCGCCATCACGAACATATTCAGTGACTGGAAGTATGCTTCAGTCGTTCACGGCAGTTTCAAGGGCTTAGCAGATCACATAAATGACAGCCAAGGTGTCAGCATGCTGCTGCAGCGAAACCGACAGCGATGCTTGCTGTCCCGCCACTGCCGTGCCAACGACTGCTGGTTGATGCCGTTTAAACTTGACTGGGTGCTCACATCTTTGCACGCTTGTTTGACCGGACACTTCAGGAGTGACACGTTCATGCTTCGTTGATGAGCTGCTGAATAAACAAGAGCATTGCTTGTCGCGCAAAGCTTGCTTAACGCCTATAGTTACACAATAACCTCAGTATGATGGATGACGAGCTGCCTGCGCCTAAGCCCCCTGAACCAGTGCCCCCTCTGCTGCCTTTTGATGACCCCTGGCAGCTCAAGACGCGATCTTGCACGTTTGAGGTACGAATAAAATCCTCTCGAGGCCGTAAGCCAGCTACACGGACGGGCTAGCGGTGGCGTGCAGAGGGGAGTATCCATGCATGCTTGCATTGTCCAAGGCAGTTCTCCAGCAGGAACGGTTGCAACTGTTGCAACCAGGGCCTCGCCTGCAGTCCGGACACCGCAGCCTGAATCGCTTCGCATAGCAAACGTTGCCCCGATCATATAGTTTCAATCATATCACGTAGTCTGCAGCTCATAGGACAGCAAAGGTCCTAGCACAGCAGTAACCGCAACATCCACAGTTTTGCTACGCTACAACTGCACTCACAATTTCGCAGGGCGCTGTCACAGCGGGCGAAGTCGTGTCGCTAAACCACATCCGCGATATGACAGGCGAACGTAACTTGATGTTAGTCAGAGAGGGCGCCAAGTATTCGTGCTCGCCGGGCCAGATTGACGGGTGAGCATGCCGTGGGCAGTTCAGTCGGTGCATTCCAGTAAATGCAGAGTACTGTGCAAGGTGGTGAAAAAACCCAACTGTAAACTTGTTTTTTTCAAAGGAATATCAAATATCAATTCAACCTACAAGGCTTTGCTATCAGCAGCAAGTCATGCTGCTGGGATACCAAAAGTCAAGTTTTGTGCGGCAAACCCTGAAGTCGCATTACTGTGTTGCATACCAATGCCTCAACCGATTACATCTGCCTAATATTACTTGCACTTATTGGAATGAGTCATTGTCTTGATTCAAGTGCATGTCGTCTTGCTTGTAAATCAGTGAAATTGACGCCATAAACTACTGTGCTGTGTCGCAGGTTCAAGAGATATCTCAGCAACCTGGCTTACCTAATAGATCAGGTACATACGTGAATTTTTTTTGTATCTGCCACGTCAGCATTCTGGGTTACCTAAAAGCTCCCTCCTCGGCTGGTCATACGCAATTTGTACAAGCTGGTTGTCTGTTGTGTATGCTGCACATAGCTGGTACACTCATCCATACACCGGGCATAAAGTGACAGCTGTCAACACAGGAGATCTCAGTGACAGAGCATCTGCCAGAGTGTGACGGTAGCGATATTGATTTGATTTGTTTTGTTACATGGGGGAGCTACTTCGCTCGTGAAGCCACGCTATAAGGCCACCCCTGCCGGTATTGTCAGCAGAATACAACTGTCGTTACATTGTTACAATGTTACAGTGTCAGTTGTGCATTGCTGGCAACACGTTGTGTAATGCCCAACATCTGCAGACTTGCTCTATCTATGTATCTCCGTATGAGTAATTTGGTATCTGCTGGCCGGTAGCAGGGTCTATTACTATAGGCTTAGGCACTGCCATGACCTATTGAGCATGTGTTATGCTCAAATGTATTCCATTGCTGTTCAATCTGTGTCGAGAGTGTAGAGTCAGAAATTTCTCTCACGGATCTCTCTTTTTTTCTTCCTTTTCTCTTTTTCTTCTTCTTTTCAAATGCCACCTATTCTGTTGCAGTATATCATGAAGATAACAGATATTTTTGTAACATAGTTGATGGCAGAAGTTTCCCCAGATCAAAACATTGGTGCTGCTGCTGCTGCTATGCTCTTTGTGTTGCAGGAGGGTGAGCGTAATGACATGGACTTTGAGTGGACGTCACCACTGTCTAATAGAGGGACGAGGTTCTTCAAGCTACATGGGCTGAAAAAGGAGCAAGCCATGGTGCGAAGGCTGCACTTGTCACACTTGCATGGTTTAGTGGGTTTCAAATCGATCCGTTACACCTGTTTGCCAAGCATACGTAGGCTTCCAGCATTCACAGGGGCCTCAGCCCGCCACATGGGGGGGGGGGGGGGGGGCTGCAACCGGCTGTATTCACGGGCCCAAGTGTGTTTGTGATGTATGAATGAGCAGTGGCAGCAGCAGCGGCTAAGCAGTGGTAGCAGCAGCAGCAGGAGCCTGGCAGTGAGGCTGCAAAATTGAGAGCCTTGTTCAAGACAGAGTTGCAAGGCTCTTGAAGTTACATTGCGAGATTAGGATTGAGAATAAGAGCAAGATAGAGCGAAACTGGGTGGTCGGTTGTACTCCATGTTGGGTGGTGGCAGCAGCAGCAGTAGCTAGGGATATGGCAGCAACGGCAGCAGCAGCAGCAGTGTCAGAACACCAGCTTCCTTGTTGCAGTAATGAACTCAGTTGATCTTAAGGTTCGCAAGTTGCATGGATGCGAATAGGAACTCCTGTTTCCATCCATGCACCTTGCGAACCTTGAGAACAGCTGAGTTCACTCAAGTGTGCAGTGCTGAGCAACTGCGGCCGGTTGAAGCTGGCAGCAGTGGCAGCAGCAGCACTGATTGTCTTCAATTGGGCAGCCGCAGAAGCAACAACAGAAGCAGCAGCACATTTGAGACACGACCTTTTTCTGTCAGTGAGTGCACTATGTTTGCCGATCTATTTGGTTCCACAAAGGCCATGGTATGTCATGTGCCCCTCACAGCGCTGCTGCCAGTGCTGCCAATGCTGCTGCTGCTGAAGCACTCTTGTTCGGCATCAACTGTTCCCTGTCTGTTTGCCGGCAACATGCCTGTATAGATTGCTGCTGCTGCATGTTGACAGTTTGCACATGAGTACAGGAGTAACTGAAGGCTTGCTAGGGCCCATCCCAGGCAGCACAGCAGTACACTTCAATACCAACGTTGCAGCTGCACTGTCTGCAGGCATGGTTCTTGTATGAGTTGCCTTTTTCCGGCAAATTGCCCACCAAGACATTCAACATCTTTCATAGGTTATCGATCAGGCAGTACAGCAGCAGCACTCGGCGCTGACGCTGCTGCAGCAGACCCAGCACTCAAGAATTGTACACTGAAAATGTGTGTCTGTGTATGTGTGTGTTGCAGGCAGCATTCTGTATGGGTCAGTTCGTTGGCAAATCGCCCACCAAGGTATTCAAGACATGTTACAGGCCCTAGTCCAAACAGTACAGCAGCAGCACTTAGGCTGACACTGCTTTTGATGCTCCATGAGTGACTGTCAATTGTGTCGTATGTGGCGTGCGATCATGCAGGCCACCTTCTTGTATGGGTCCCTTCTTCGGCAGTTAGCCCACCAAGGCATTCAGGGCAAGTTATAGGTCTTCAGCCAAGCAGTACAGCATTAGCACTGAGCGCTGCTGCTGCTGCAGCAGGCCCTGCAAGTAAGAAATGTGTCCAGATTGTGTCTGTGTATGTGTCTGTTGCAGGCAACATTTTTGTATGGGTCCCTTCTTCGGCAGTTAGCCCACCAAGGCATACAGGACCTGCTAGGTCTCAGTCCAGGCAGTACAGCAGTACCCCTCAACACTGATGCTGCTGCAGCAGCTGTGGCCACTGCTGTTGGGCAGCTGAGACAAGCAGCAGGCGTTTATGAACACTTGGCTGAAGTGATGCTTCCACCGCTGTTTACGGTAATGCATGGGGATAGGTGCGTTGGAACAAGTTGTCCGTATGTTACCCAGCCGTTCACATCTGGTTTTTTTAAGTTTAAAACTGTCTGATGTATATGCCAGTGGCAGCAACAGCAGTGAACACTGCTATGATGGTTTTTGGTTTGTATTTTGAGCAATGCAGCTGCTGTGGTGACTGCTGTTGGTCAGTTGAGACAAGCAGCAGGCGTGTATGAACACTTGGCTGAAGTGATGCTGCCGCCACTGTTTACAGTCATGCATGGGGATAGGTGCGTTGTTAATAACATTGTGTTGAACATGATACCAGCCGTTTGTATTTTGTTTTTAGTTTTGAATCTGTTCAATGTATATCTCAGTGGCAACAGCAGCATTGAACACCTGTTAGCAAGGTTTAGTATTTTATGAGCAATGCAGCTGCTGTGGCAACTGCTGTTGGCAGTCAGGTCAAGCAACAGGAGGGTAAGAACCTCTCGCCGAAGTGATGCTTCCACCGCTGTTTTACTACAAGTACGGGGCCAGGTAGGCGCACGGTGGGTTTCAGACATAAGTTGGACTGTCGACCTGCTGCCAGCCGTTTGTTTTGGAGCATTGGCACTTGTTTGGTTACCCCATCAACCAGCTGCATGAATGTAACAGCTTGAAGAACAGCAACCAGCGTGGTATCTAATGTAAGTAGGGCAGGCAGCAGGGGTGTATGAACATCTTGTCGAAGTGATGCTTCCGCCACTATTTGTTTACTACACGCACAAAGGCAGGTAGGCACAGGGTGGGTTGGTACTGTCAGCCTGCTGCCAGCCGTTTGTTTTGATGCAAGTTCTTGATGGGCACTTGCAAACGCTTGATGCTTCTGAGTCTATTGGTAGACTGCTATTTGGCAGATGGGAAGATGGTTGATGTTGTTGTGGTTATGCCATCATCCAACTGTACGATGCGTGACGGCTTGACGAACAGTAACCAGCTTGGTATCTGATGTGAGCAATGCGGCTGTAGGATGGCCACTATAGCTGCTGTTGGGCCGTCAAGGCAAGCACCTGTAGTATGTGAACATATGATCAAAGCTGCCCCCAGCAGTGTTCCTTCTACAATGCATGGACATGGGTGGGTTTGCAGCTAAGTTTGTCAGCCTCAAGGTTTATGATTGGGCCCAGATTGCTGCCAGCCGTGTGTGATTGTGCATTCAATCATCGCACATTCTTGCCAAAGCTCACCACCCATAATGCCCTCAAGAACGGTTCCATCCAGGTTAGCATGGGATGCCTTCACAATCTGAGTAAACCCTGCAGCCTTCAAGTTGGCTGTTGCTCATCACTGGCCGAGGCAAGCTGCAGTACTGAATCAAACGTCTGGCTGATTTGACATTGCCCCAGCTGGATGATAGCAAGCAAATAATGTTCATGCCACTGCTGCTGCTGCTGTTGCTATGCCCCTGCAGGCCCGCAGAGATCCTAGCTCGCTGCAACACCGCCATGTCGTATCTATCACTCGCCGAAGCCCAAGCTTTGACTGCTTTCAGAGCTCAACACAAAGGCACCAGTCCAGCAGTGGTGGCCTCCCTGCATGCAGGAGCAGCTGAACTGTATGAGAAAGCAGCAAAAGCCATTAGGGATTATATAGGTGTGTATGTACTACCATGTGTTGGGCACTGTGGGACTGTCTCCAGTTCACCAGGTTTCAACTCATCTGCAGTCGACACGTCTCAAAGCTGTCATCTTCAGAGCTTGTCATCATGAGCAGCGCAGAGAGCTCTCTGGGTGGCAACCCTCATGCATGACACTGCAGCTCTTGCCAGCGCATCTGACCAGATGCATGGCTCGGCAACAGGCCATTGCCTGTCGATGGCGAACATGGCGATGATTTTGCATCTGTGGACGCATTGTGTTTCCGTATCATGCACTGCTGGTGTTTACTCCAGCCTGAGGTGCTAGGACATGACTGTTGACTGGTTGCAAGACAACAGTTGGCACTTCAGATTTTGCTTGTTGGCATACTATGCATATGACGTTGCTAACACCCCAGGTCCAGCCCCCAAACCATTTGGATTGATAGGTTGACCTGTTTTGCACTGCTGTTGCTGCTGCTGCTGTAGGTGACTACACGGTTGCTGCTGATAGATTCAAGCGGTACATGGCCGTGAGCTCTGGACTGGCAACAGCCAGAGCACATAAGGTGCGTGAGTTGAGTTGTGTGCTCCCTTCTATCACCCAGTTTTTGAATAATACCCAGGGTTTGCGCTTTCGATGCAAGCTATGATGGCAGCGGGAGAACCACTGGTTTTGGTGGTGGTGTTCCTGCCTTGGAATGGCGCGCGGGGCCGATGGCTATAGAGGTGTGGCTGGTGGGCGGCTTATATATACAAGGCCTGCTTGTATGTGCGTTGTAGATGGCCTGACTGAAGTGCTTGCTATATACTGGGGGCTGAAGGGTTGTGTGTGTGTGCGAGGGGGGTGAGACCTATATGGAACATGGCCATCACGATTATGTGAAGCTGAGGTGGCGTCACATGCCTTACGTATTCTGGGTTATTACAGTGTACATATTTAACTAATGCTCATCGCTGTTGCATATGGCCACATATAAGTAATCAAGAAGTCATGCAGTAAGCAGCTTGCGGTCAAACGAGCTTGCATGCGCTGTGCGGCAACAGACCAGCTTCTGTCATTGACTGCAGCAGCTGGCAGGCCCGTCCTGCGCTATAAGCATGCAATTGTGCATACTGCTGTTTGTCATCTGTTTGCAGGCCCTAGCTGCTGATCTACATGCACAGACTCATGCTGGTGCAGCAGAGCGAGCACTCATAGAGTCTCAGCAGCTGCTGCAGACAAGCTTCAATGCAGCTGAACATGATTCAGCGTGGCGAGCAGTGATTCAGCAGGAGATTGCAGATGTAGAGCGAATAAAGTGAGTTGGCATACGCTGTACGATGGTGGTGCGGCTGTTGCACTACCTGCTGTCCTTGCTTGGGGGAGCTTGCTGTATGTTTCAGGAGAGGCTGTGTGGGGATGTGCATAAGCATACAGGGGCATCAGACCTGACCTGAATTGCGTCGTTATCTTGTTTGAGATGATAACTGTACTGCTGTGATGTTGGACCAGCACCTCAGTGGTGTTTTCTGTGCTGCTTTGGCTGTCTGCCTATAAAAACTTCGTAAGAAGCAAAAACTCCGTAACAGTTGGTGAACACTGCTTGCCTGCTGCAGGAAGCCTATAGAGAGCGACAGGCTCATCGTCTACATGCAGCCACTGCCACGGGAAACGACCCCTCTGCCAGCTGCAAAGGTTCTTGTGACTGTGATGCCATATGGCATTGAGCGGATAACAAACACAGCAGCAGAGCTTGCCATGCAGTCATAGTGAGCGGCAGAGAACAGTTTTTTCAGAGCGGGTTTGTGCAAGCTGGTGCCAGTTGGCAGGCGTCAGCGCGTCACTGAGTGGTTCAAGGTTGACTTTACCTCAGCAAGGAGCCGTACACAACCTCCCATGCATCGCACGACAGCTCTTTCGAGCGCATCTATCATGTTTGCATTGACTCAGTCTGTTTTACAACCTCCCCAACTCCTGACGGTTTATGCAAACTGGATGCTGTCCATTGTACGACACGCCACTGTACCTCCCTGCACTTGGCCGCCATTACCAATAACTTGAAATAATTTAATGGACATCGCAACGTTGTCCTGTCGCTCAAGCTCAGCAAGCCGATCAACCAGCAGCTGACCATCATGAAGTGGTGCATGATGCTGCTGGGGTTGAAACTGAGGGCAGAGGAGCTCCGCGTAGCCACATCAGTCAACGAAAGCATTGTTGCCAGTGCTAGAGCTCCTTATAGGGGTACTCGAGTGCAGAACTGCAACAGGCGGTTACTGACACGTTATTTCGCGGCTTGACGGCCGAGCTCGGTCCTCCCCAGCACCACTTAGCTTGCCAAGCGACTGATCAAGCTTAACATGAGCGACGTAGCGGCGCCACCGCAACCGGCCTGCCTGCTCTCTGCAGCAGTGCCGCCTGCTTAGTGCAGCAGTGCCCGTTTTTCATTTTAAAGCAGGATCCACGCCTGCCTTCCAGCCTGTAAAGCCACAGCACGGTCGGATGACGGGCGTGCTCCTCTCTGAGGCATGAACAGCAGCACGATGATCACACGCCTCCGCCGTACAGTCTAGCCTGTGGCATCCACTCACTCTCCGGTGATGGTGTGGCAACAACGTTGTGCAGTATCAGTTTGCTACAGGTTAGTGCTGGCCAAGAGCAGCTATATTCTGACAGCAGTGTCGCCAAGCAGTGGATGGCACTGTTCCATTTGGCGTGCTTTTGCTCGGTTGTGTGTGGTGTTCGCTCGTTGGCTGCTGCAGTCCGGGGACTGATGATAATCATTCACCACAGACCTGTTCTGACAGGGTCTAACCCATGTAGATACTCTTCATGCACCACTCTGACCCCTGGCTGCAGCAGTAGTAAAGTGTGTACCCTCCTGCGTGATATGATGGCCTATTGATTACCTTCTTGCTTGTCTGAGTCTTATCTTGCGTGTGCGTTGCAGCATAGTTGCTGGTTACAGCTGTTGGCCTAGTCGTGTGGTGGTACAGCACTTGCAGCTGCTGTGAAGGTATTGTGTCGTTTGTCCGCCTGCAGCATGCCATGGTCGAAGATGATACCACAACCATATAGAATCATCCTGATCAACCCA
>NSMO01001701.1:0-11102 GCA_002588565.1 Coelastrella sp. UTEX B 3026
GCTTTGCATATGACATGCATGGACTATCACAGGACCATATCAGTACAGGCCATAGCACAGGATCTGCAAGAGATGACTACTCAGGTAATACACAGCAGCAGGGTGGGCCATCAGTTGTTGCTGGCGGTCTAATTGAGTCAAGGGTGCTGCAGCAGCAGGATCCAGAAATACCACCTGTTGTTATCCGCCGCACTAGCAGCTCAGCTGGACCCAGCCCTGGTAGTGTGCCTCGACAGACGGAGCGCAGGAGCTCAAATGAGTGGTTGCACCTGCTGGCGTCAGTTGGTAATGTTGACAACCCAGTGCAGCTGCTGAGAGCCATCAGGAGCATGAACAGCAGCAGCAGCAGGGCCAGCAGCAGCGATCGTGATGACATCAGCAGCCATGGCAGCAGAACAAGGGATGATGACGGTGTTGTGCATCTAGCAGCTCCTGGGGGTGTAGCTGCTGCCAATGCTGTTGCCGACTTTGATGACGATGTTGGCCCAGGCCAGTCTTCCTCTGCTGCTGCCGCTGCACCTGGTCCAGCTAGGAGCAGCAGCAGCAATAGCGGCAACCTGACATCTGAAGTGAGCTTCACACTTCCTGGCGGTTGCAGCGGCGAAACTGCAGATCCAGGACAACAGCAAGAACAGGCGGTGCCAGCAAGTAGGACTAGCAGCATTGCTGGAAGCAGCTGGTCATCACCCACACCGGGGCATGCTGGGCCTAGTGGTGATGCAGCAGCAGCGGCAAGCACAGCAACAGAAGGGGGTGCGGGGCAAGGTTCAACCAGCAAGCTCCCAGCTGAACAGTTTGAACAGCAGGTGAGCAACACGACACAAGGTTGGGTGTTATGTTAAGTATGACAGAACCTGGGTTTGTCCTACATTATGAAACATTCTTGAGTACTATGTGTCAAGATGCTTCACCAAGGAGGCAGACTGCAGGCAGCTCAACCTTCAAAATCACCGTGTGTACAAACTCAGCGCCTCACTGGCGGAGCGCCAAACTGGCTTACACCCCTTGAAATAACAACACTACACCCACATTCACTGCCGGTAGTATTGGCTCAAGTGCCCTGATGTGATTTGCTAAACTTCCGTTCAGCACTACTGGCTGCATTGGCTGACCGTACATGTTGCGTGTTCGTGTGTGTTGTATGCAGGCTGGCCCCTCTGCACCATATCCACAGCCAGCAGCAGTCACACCCGAGCCTGGCACTGATGCAGCTGAGAACATGAGACTCATTGCTCAGCTGCGTTGGTCTCCTGGCTGGTCGGAGCTGTCAGGAAGGACAAGTTACAGCGGCAGCAGCGCCCGAGATGATGGCAGCAGCAGCGTGGACTGGGAGCCTCAGGGTCCAGCGGCTGCTGCAATTCTGCACGGCAGCAGCGGCAGCAGATCTGGATCGCCTGACATGGAGCTGCTGCCAGGTACGCCTGAACATGCATTGGCAGCAGCACCAGCGGGTTGGCTGGGATCTTCTCCCAGCAAAGCTAACAGGATCAGCAATGCAGTAGCTGCAGGATTTGTGCATGCGCCTGCTGCTGCTGCTGCTGCGGTGGTGACGCCATTAGAGCCAGACTCAGCAACACCTGGTGCAGCAGGAGCAGCAGTAACAGCTGAAGCAGAAGAAGCAGCAAACAGTTATCCTGTAAACCCTTCTGTCATTGCTAGGCAGTCACATCAGGCACAATTCCTTGAGCAGAACTCACAACAGGCGGGGTTCGCAGCCGTCACCAGTCCGGAGCCAGATCCTGAAGGTCAGCAGTTGATGGAGGCAGACTTGCAGGGGCAACAGACTGTCCCACAGACATTACTGAGAAGCTTTGGTTCCTGGGCAACAGCAGCGCCAGATGCCAGCTTTGACTCCATGCTGATGGGATCAGTGGTGACTGAAGCTGCTGCAGGAGCAGAGGAACCCACAGCACAATCAGCAGCAGCACCTGCTGCAACACAAGCAGCGGCAGATCAAGGAGCACTGATGGCGAACTGGCAGCCCAGGTCAACAAGCACTGCTGCTGCCGATGCAGCTGCTGGTGGCATTACGGGCGGGCAGATACCATCCGTTGCAGAAGCCGCTGTGACAGCTATTGCTGCTGCGGCCATCTGGGACCTGAGAGCCAGCATTAGCTCAGCGAGGCTCAGGCTGAGCAGAGCTAGTTTGGGATCATCACGTTTGAGATCTAGCAGCAATGTGGCTGCACGCCCTCTTGGGCTGCCAGCAAGAGAAGGGGGCAGTACTACCGCGCAGCAGCAGCAGCAGCTGATGGGCTTAGATGAGGGTGGTGAGTCAGCTGTGGCAAACGCTGCAGCGGCGATGCTGTCTCAGTCGACAGAGAGTGTTGCTGCTGCTGCTATTACTGCTGCCGTTGATGCACTGCGGCAACTATGTAGGTTGGGTTCCTCAGAAGCTGATTTACAGGAGGGGCAGCAGCAGCAGGAGTTGCTAGCCAGCAGTGATGCACTTGGTCAGCAGCTGCAGCGGCATACTAGCATGGACTCCACCATGGAGGCATCAGCACTACAACATGAGCTAATGCATCAGCATGTTGCGGCGCAGAGCAGCTCAGCGGTTGAAGCTGCAGCAGCCATCGAAGAACCGCTTCAGGAAGGTGACCTGTATGGAGATCTGCTGATGGGCTCACCAGATCCCCATCAGCACACACCAGCAGATAGCAGCTTACACCAGCTTGCAGTGTCACCACCAACAGCAGCAGACTTCAGCACAGCTGCAGAGATTGGCAGTGTCAACAGCAGCGTGGACTTTGCACCCTGGAGGCCTGATCTCTCACAGCAACACACGGCACAGCCTGCAGCAGCAGATGCTGTGCAGCCAGCGGGGCCGTCTGCACCTGCTGCGGGACCAGCTGAAGAGAGTACTGCTGTGGAGATTGGCAGTGTCACCAGCAGTGTGGAGTTTGCTCCTTGGAGGCCTAGTGTGGCTTCATTACCAGTTGAGGGTCTTCAGGCTGCAGAAGGTTCTGTTCAAGAACAGGCAGGCTCAGATGACCATGAACCCGCACCAGAAGCAGCAGATGATATGGCCTATGCTGCTGCTGCTGACGGTCCCGCTGACGCAGCATTTACGTTGCTCAGTGAGTCAGCCCTTGAGGCGGCGATAGCTGCAGATCCAAGTCAGGTTGCACCGGCCACCCAGCCAACTGACTCAGCAGCAGCATTGTGCCAGCTGGGTGATTCGATTTCAGAGCTGTCAGTCACTCCAGGGTTAACAGCATATGATGCGGCACCAGTTGCAGGGCAAGATGCAGCAGCTGCTCCGGCCTCAGCAGCAGCAGCAGCACAGGGGACCCATTTCAGCAGTGGCTTGCCATCAGGGCTGTCCACTAGTCCAGACTCCATGAGTTATGCTGCAGGGGAGGCAGCTGACTTAGAGTATGGCACACCTGAGCAGCTGAGCCCAATGCAAGAAGTGTCCTGGGCGTCCTTCAACCCCCTGTTCACACCTACAGGGATGCAGGTTGACTCCCATGATTCACCAGAGTCCAGCATAGAATCTGGCAGCAGTGTGACTGGCACCCAGCGGCTTGATGTGCCAAGTCCTGCTCCTGCTGCCACTGCTGCTGATGAGGTTGACCTCCAGCAGCAGCATTCAGATGTAGACTGCGATGCAGTGGATGCGCAGAAAGCACTACATCCAGCAGCGTCAGCAAGGGCCGAAGCTATCATTGCACATGAGGGCGCAGCAGCTGCACCTGATGCTTTGGCAGCAGAAGACAGCTTGACCCAACTCAAGTGTCAGCTGCATCAGCAGCTGGAGCAGTTGGACAGCGTAGTGGGTCAGTTTGTTGACCATAACAATGCAGGAGAGCCAGAAGCTGCAGCACCACTGGATGCCGGCTTCACTGTCAAAGGGCCCAGGTGGCGTCGGCAGTCCTCACCAGCTGCATACATTGCTGAAAACGATGCAGCAGGATCGGCAGCTGCAGCAGTGCACAGGTGGTCAGTAGCATCAGCAGCAGCAGTGAAAGGGTCCCCTGTACCCTGGAGCAGTGTCATATCACCCCTGGCTAGACACATACTAACACCACCCATGCAGCAGCAGAGGCAGCAGCAGCGAGACGACTGGCATGACTTGGCAGCAGCAGCACCTGCTGCTGACACTGCTAGTCTTGAGACGCCCATCAGCAGCTTGAGTAGTCCTTCGTTGGGCTACAGGGACTGGCAAGCTGGCAGCAGGGGCAGCAGCACACTGCTGCAGCAGAATCTGCAAGATGCAAGTGACTTGGTAATGATCAGTAACCCACTCATGGACAACTTGCCAATCTGCCAGCAGTTTGGCGGTGATGGTGGTTCCATTGGGAGTAGTAAGCGTGGCAGTGTGGATGGTGACAGTAGCAGTGATGTAGGTATAGTCAGGATTGGAGCTGGAGAGGTGCTGTTTGTGCATCCTGATGATGATGTAGATGCTGCTGCTGCTGATGATGAAGGTCCTGATTGGCAGGAGCAGTTGCATGAGCTTGTTGATGCTGCAGATGATGTTGATGGATTACATGTCGGTTTTGCAGCTGCAGAGCAGCACTTTATGACACTCGATCATTCACCAGCAGCAGCGACTGAACTATATCAGCATTCAAGTTCATCGGCAGTTCCGCACAGCCATAGCTGGCAGCAGTCAGCTCACATGCAGCAGGAGCAGTCTGATTTGAGTCTTGCGGACATCACCGGCAGCAGCAGCAGCAGCAGCAGTGGTGATGATGAGATAGAGATAGAGATCAATGTTGGTGAGCTGCAGGAACAGTTGCAGCAAGCAATAGTTGAAGCTGCTGCAGCAAGCTGCCTTGATGCGGCTGACCTGTGCAATCTGCAGATCACAGGGCTGGAGCTGTCACTCAGCACTATCACCGCAAGCTCTAGCAGCCACAGCAGAACAAATGGCAGTAGCAGGCACAGCATGGCTGATGAGAATGCTGGTCGTTTGGGGTATGAGCTGTCTGGCAGCTCAGCAGCAGTGGTGCCTGATGGCAATGTTCTGTCACCCAGTGCCACACAGCCGGTGCTGCATCTGTCCAACACACCTCGGGTGTGCTCACGGTCTCGTGCACGCACACCGGGCCTGCCTGGAGCACCACAGCCAACAGCAAGTTACACAGCTACTGCTGGTGACAGGCCTCCAAATGCTGTGACCAGTGCTGATGTCCCAACAGTTGCAGCCAGGGGTGCATCAAGGTCAAGCTGGTATGCTGGTATGGCTGATGCAGCTAACATTGCGAGCAGCAGTGGACGTTTTGCTGGCAGCAGCCGCACCAGCATGCCGCCTACATACACAGCAGGGTTGCCTCCTCCTCCTGAGATGCGTTTTTCAGTGCGACACAATGTATCAGGCCACAGTACACCTGCCTACACACCTAGCAGCAGCAGGCGAGTCTCAGCAGCAGGGTCAGCACCTGTACATGTGCCAGTTGGCAACAGCAGCAGCAGGCGCACTTCAGCCACAGGTGTAGCAGCAGGGCTTGCAGCTGCCCCAATTGCACCCAGCAGGAGCACTAGCTTGAGCAGCACTGGCATTGGTAGGCGTGTATCAGTCAACATGCTGTTTGACCCAGCCCCAGACCAAGCAGTAGTCATCGATGACTCCTTGCCAGCAGAGCTGAGCTCGCTGTCACTGCACAGCCAGCACAGCTTGCCAGCCTGGACTTATCACGACCAGGCCCAGCAGCTTGAGTCCTACCCATCTGAACAGAGGGTTGGTCAGCAGCTCAGCATTGAGTACAGCCGCAGTAGTGTTGTCAGTGGGCGCAGCACTGGTGCGGTGGGGTTGGGAGATGCAGCACCAGGTAGTGCTGGTGCTGGGGGCAATCAGTTGAGCAGTCTGATAGGTGATGCAATAGAGAGTGTGTCAGCACTACAAGATGCGCTGAAGGAGGGGCAAGCAGCAGCAGAAGCACTGCTGACAAGGTAGGAGCAGCTCACGTTGGGGCCTGCCTACACTATGCAAACCTCGTTCATCTAGGCAGGGGTAGTCTGCAGCGTGATTGTGCATGTATTAATGTGCACTAGGGCCAGGGTTGTGACATGTTCTGATGGTCATTGCAGTCTGTCGTAGCGTACTGCTAGGTGCGCTTACTTGAGTCAGCTGCGGGTTTTCTTCTCAGGCCGGCTTCAGAATGCTGCTGGTGGAGCATGTCTGCTGACTGCTATAGAAAGAGAGAAGAAGATACATTACCTCACCATGTGCTATGGTACTTTCCACACCCAATAGGAGACCAAGCTATGCGAACTCTACCAACTCACTTATCTTCTGTGATGTTGCTACATGCAGGCCTCCACTGGCTGAGATATGGTTGCAGTCTTTGCAGCTGATGGCAGCACCACCAGAAGATGGCAGCAGTGCAGCAGATCCTGCCACCATAGTGTCTGGCAGGGCTTCCACTGGCAGTGGAAGGAAGCCCATCAGGCGGTCTGCTGGCAGCACTTAGGCAGCACTTATGACAGAGTGGCTGACTGGTATGGCCGTGGCATGCTTGATAACGGGATGAAAGTGCTCATGTGAAGCAATTGAACATGTATACCTCATGCAAAGACGACTCTGTACTGACACTGACTGCGCATACTCAGCATATTACTTGCATACAGTTCCACCTATGGTTGTTGGCAGTGTGGCAACAGTTGAGCAGTGATCCTTTCTGGACATTAAAGTTGTTGCTACCAGTGACAGTTTGAGACGCATCAGTGTTGCAGCATCTATCAACTCAGTTTGGGTAGACAGGCAATAGCTAGGATTGCATGCATAGCTGGTGTTAGCTAGGCTAGGTAGCAAGCATGAACTGTTGCAGCACACTGCAGCTGCGCCCCAGTTGGTTGAGCCCCCATGGGCATAAACATGTTTCAGCTTCTCTGTAACTGTCATAGCCTCTCATTTGTTGGTAGCGTTGGGTACAGCTTTACTGATCAGTTGTCCTGCTATTCCTAGTCAGTTTGAGAAACTCTGAACGGTTTCACTGGTCAGTTTGTGAAACAAGAGCTCTACGGCACTGACTGCCGCACGGCAAGTGACCCGGCCCGGTCCCCCCCTCAGTGACCGTTGACGGCAACCTGTGACAGCTGCAGATACACGGGCCCCGTGGCAAGCAGCACTTCCAGACATCCAGCAGGTAGGTATGAGCGTCGATGCTGCTGAAGAAGAGGAGGGGCTCAATGAGTGAATGTGACAATCATTGAGGCCTTGCCGGCGCAAGCGCGGATGACACTATACGCAGACCTTTACATTCCCCGCAGGCCTATACTGCCTATCTTGCTGCAGATAGCGCTCCGAGTGCTCTACACTGTTTCGTGTGTTCATGCTGTTCCTTGTGCAGCACTTGTGGGCATTCCGCTGCAAACCTGGTCCCGCCCAACCCGCGAGCCTCGCTTGATCAGCCGCACCGCCGCTGACAATGCAGCTGAACTCAGCTCAACAATCATACGCAACCTCAATAGCTAGTGCAGTAATGTTGAGGGCGAGGGGAACCCTAAACCCTAAGCAGAACCAATAGTGAAGGTATGCCTTGTCTGCGCAGACACGAGAGCTACAGATCTGTCTAGACGCAAGTCACCGCCTGCAACTCGCTAAACCTGCAACAACAACGTGCGCAAGCCACTTGATTATCAGAGCGGAGCAGAATATGCGTCAAGGTCAAGTTGCGTGGGGCGTGACAGGATCACACCCATCGATGGGATATCTGCGGTGACAAGCCTGTGGGAAGCTATGGTACATACGCAGGTTCGCCATTGTGCGTGGCTAGGTTTAGCAGTGGATCCGGCGCAGGCCAACAGTCCTTGACTTACGGCTTTCAAGCCTTAAATGCCGGTGGAATCACGGTAGCTCCAGCAACTAGTTCCAAAAGCACTGCCTCAGTGCTCGAGTTGAAGTGCTGCACCTGGCGCAACTTTGGCAAAGACGCTGGAAAGTATTTCATCCAATTCAATTTCAGCGTCCGACGCTGGTCCGCCACGGTGGCTGGAGTCTGTGGTGCTGGTAATGTTATTTTTGCACAAACTAGCAGATGCAGACTCCTACTTTGGAGTACAAAATTTGATACCGCCAGAAGTGCAACCAACGTGCATGACAGACATCATGAGGAGATAAGCAAAGCAAGCCTATATGTGTCATACATGGTAGACCGGTTGACATGCCTCCAGCCTCAACAGCGTGTGCAGTTGATGTCAGACTTTGGTAGCAATGGCACAGGCAAATTGATTCTGAATGATACAACTGACAGTGTATGACACTTGAGGAGTACAACATGCATTCAGCAATGTATAGTCAATGAATTTCCTAGGTGGCTGCAAAAGTCACGAAACAGGGGCAAAGGCGCAAACCACGGCACATGTTCAACATCACTACTGCCAATGTAAAGGTTGTGTCACCCCCCTGGCCACAAACAAGTCGAGCCCTGTATGTAAAACAGACCATCAATTCATGAAATTTATGAGCCGTTCATGCATCACACATGATCCTTGGTATCAGACATCAAGTCCTGAGATGGTCTCGATCAGAATGTATAATGAACATTTGAATGCACAATACGGACGGCGCCCTGCACAAACAGGCTCTAATTGCCCTAGTCACAGGATGCAGGATGCTTCTTTAACACCAAACGCTAATTGGTGAGTGGCAATTAGTAACCCCCATTTGTATCCCAATCTTCGCATAAACAGCTTGCTACTTGGTTCTAGATTGAAGCTACATAAGCTGCTGGAAAATGCTACACAGGGCGCTGAGTTGACCACCACTGTATGGTAAATGATGACTGAACCTCCAAGGTCTGCAGGCTGCACACTGTACAGGCTGCACCTGATGAGAACTGCTGAAAGGCGTGCAAACTCAACATTCAAGCCTTCACATTCCATGTTTCAAGCCTGAACGTCATGAGCACAAGCATTTCAAACCCACGACTGTCCTGCTCATGGTGCGGCGTTTGCAACCAACTGCGGTGCCACGCAAGCTTCCTTCAAACCCTTCACGATACTTTCTGTCACATTGCCATTGCACACCATCGCCCCTGGATACACGTTAACTTGGCCCAGCGTGGAGATGCTGCTGTTCTGCACCAGACCTAGCGCAGTATTCAACACATTCAGTACTGCCCCGGGCCCAACTCCAGTGTCACCCTTTGTGGTGGTGATTCCAGCCACGGTTTTGGCAGCAGTAGTGACTGTGTTGTTTAGATCAGTCCATTGAGCCATATCCAAGGTTTCGATTGCTCCTGCAGCTGCTGCTGGCTGGTAGGCTTGCAGGGTGGTGTTGAAATTGGTTAAGATGTGTGATGTGGCGGTAGCAAGACCGTCTTCATACTGCAAGACTTGACCACCGTCTATCTTGGAAGGAGAGTAAACACCCTGCATAACATGAATGCAACACCGTAGACATCATCACGATGCCTGTGTGCATATTCGCTCTGAACAGCAATCGTGCACACCGCTGATGTAATCACGGCACTCAATACCGCAGCCAGCACACAGCGGCATCTCTTGGGCATAAACAATGGCGCAAGTGACACGCACATGCACATATGTATCCTTTCTTTCATTGCGGCAATCACCACCACCAGCAACAGCCCCAGTACAAGTTCACCTGTGCAAAGATCGCTGCCACTCCCAATCCCACCACAAAGAGTGTTGACACCCAGCTAATGAACTGCTTGCCGAACAGCTTCCAGTTCACACCGCGGGCAAAGCCTTCCATCAGACCCACACCAACAATGCCGCCAGTGATGCACTGACTGCTGCTGGTGGGCAGACCAAGCCTGGAGAGGCACACGTGCACACACATACACAAGGTAAGCATCCTGAGCAGTTATACTTCTATCCCTATGTCAGTTAGGGCCGTGAGGCAGCTGGCTGGCACCCGGAAGCAAGGCGCTCCTTTCCATATGGAATGTTATGCCCTGGGCAAATCGGTATCGTCCAAACAGGTACAGACTTTGTGTATTCGTGGAAAACATTGGCTAACAAACTCACTTGTTGACGCGGTCATAACCACACCACATGCAGCAGAGCACTGACACAGCTGTGGCCCAATGACTGCTGCCCCACTTACTGTGAAGCCACCAAAATAACTAGTGACGTGGCCAGTTCAGCCGCAAAGCCCCTGGAGGGTGACAGCTTTGCCATCTGAACACCCATGGTCCGCGTCACATTGTAGCCGTACGTGGCCAGGCCAATAACCAGCGAGACTGCACCAATCACTAGGCACCAAATCTGCGGAGTGACGTTTTTGTTGAGTGTGCCCGTCATGTAGATGTCGTAGATAGCGGACAGAGGTCCGGTCATGAAACCAACTTCACCTGCGAGCATTGAATAGCTTGCAGTTTGTATTGCACCTTTTGATATAAAGGGCCCAGTGGCAGCTGACATGGACCAGAAATTTTGATGTTCTATCTAGAGGGTTGAGTTGAAAGATGCTGACCTAGCATGCATGCACACGCCATGGCACTACAATTGTGTAGTATTGGTCCAGCTGCAACACAACAAAGGCAACTGTGCAAGCATAGACCCTCCAGCTACTCAGTAATCAGTGACTGAGCACATGCCTCTGAGCGGTTACGTGACTGCTCAGGCTGCATGGGAGAAAGCTGGCCATTGTACCGTACAGCCAGGCTGGTACAAGATCTCATGACACACAGACAAGCCTTGTAGGGCAGTCTGCTTGTAATTTGCCAGGCTGAAAAACCACAAAGCCAGCGTGCCACAATGAACGTCGAAAACAGTTCTTACCCGCTCCATGCGCAAACACCACACAAATAGCTGAGAACACCTGAAGGTAGCCAAATGTGAACTCCGCACGTTCATCAAACTTCTCAGCTCTGGCATGGAGGGCAGATATCAGCTCATCCTCCTCAATGCACTGCAGGAAGTTGAAACACATTCCAGTCATGAGATGAGAGCTGTGCGCATTGGGTTGAGTGCTGGTGAGCCGTCCTGCAAGGAATTATGCCACACCCTTATACAACACCAAGAGTGGATCAAGTGCTCATGGATACAACACTGGCCATTGGGTATGCTCTGGCTGCTTTGCTGAGCCCAAGGCAACAGCATCTCCAGCATGAGCTGTTTCTGTTGCTGTGGAAGTTTGAGATGTACAAAATCAACGCATTGAACACAAAGAGCACATTGAC
>NSMO01001702.1:6904-19549 GCA_002588565.1 Coelastrella sp. UTEX B 3026
GGCTGTCATTTCTGGCATTTTCATACCTGGCCCGCTGCCGCATAAGCTCAACCGTCCCTTGCTGATCTCTCGTGTACACAGGTCTCCAATATAATACCGTGAATTCTTACTATTGGAGCTGGTTTGCAGGCGCTAAGCCACGGCAAAGGCATATGGTGCCAGAAGTCAGTAACCTACACATATTTCTGCCCTTCGCAAAGCTTCACGCCGGGCTGTCAGCGCCACTGGCGCTATGAAAACAGGCGTCCACGTGACATGTGGTTTTGAATTGGCAGTCATGCCGCAACACATGCTCCAGGCGAGATCAGCCATCAGCTGCAGCACTGATGCCCTGCGACTGCAAGATAACAGCCAAACGGCGTGCTTGACCCGGCTTCAAGTTGGGACCGGACACGGACGTTCCATTTGCCTTTACTTCCAGGTCACCACAGCTACCTGCTTGATACGGAGCTCGCTACTGCTGTTAGCGCTTTGGACTACTGCACGAATGGGAACAAGTGCTTAGAGTTAATGATCAGCTTGAAGCAAGCTGGTACTTGTTATCTGCATGATCTGAGGCAGGCATTCAGCACATGCCAGCCGACACAGAAATTTCCTTTTAGCTAGCAGGACCCAACAGCGAGGCTGCATATGCACCAATGCGTCCCATTGCCTGCAGTGTTGTGTGCTGTGCACAGTACTGTACCTAATGCAGAGCACACAAGATGCCAGCAATGAACCAACCCTGCAGTCCTTAGACCCCTACATGAAAACAACAGCTATGGAGCACAAAACCGCGCGTAGTGGTCAACCACGCACGACTCACACACCGTACACAGTCAGAACTGCTAACAAGCATGTTGCACACAGTCAGATACCGTAATTGCTGTACAGCCCAGTGATTCTCCAAATTCAAAATATCATCTACCGGGTGTATAATAACAGCTCCAGAACACTAGACTGCCGTTAAGCAAACTTCAGGTGCCATGCGTGCTTTCATTCAATCAATGCGTATGATGAAAGAATGATAACAGCAAATCATGCAGCCCTGAGGTGAACCATCTCTTGCCACCTGCAAATACATTGTGCTATGTGTTTTGCCACACCGCCCATCCTAAAAGTTCAAAGGCGCGCCACGAGATGGCCCACAACTGCGCATCTCATCCGTTGACCACAGTGTGGTAGAACACAATACATCAACTCTGTCTCAAGCAGCTGTGCATTGCTCACATGTGTGCACGCAGCAGCAGCAGCGGCGGCAGCAGCAGCAAGACAGCAAAGTGCCGCTGACGGCTAGTGACGGACGCTATTCCCTGGTGAAGTCATGCACAAGCGTTTCCACCGTGCCGCAAATCGAGCACTAGCTGCGCCGCAACGGTTTGATGCGAGTGCATGTTTCAGAGCCTCATCCGTACATGCCAACAACATGCATCCACAATTGCAGACCCCGGGCAATGCAGGTTTACATGCATAATACAAGTGCAGGCCTGCACAAGACTAGCCTTTACCAACATGCCTGTGCCACACACACCAGGTGTATGCATCCTCCTGAAGATGACCACGTAATGGGCCCTGCTGATGTGGCACTGTCGCAAGCTAGCAGGTTGCATTGCATTACGATTTCAAAGTTGTTTTCAATCCCAGATGCACCCAATGCAGTAACTGTAACGCACATTCAGCGGCACACTGCGATTGAGGCAATTCAGGCCTGTAAACGCAGGTATACAGCGTGACATGGCAGCAACTCAGTTGCAGCCACAGCTCTCACAGTTGCATTTCCCATAGACCCCGCGGTACTAGCCGGAATCCATGACCTGATCAGCAATGGAATGAAATATGAGACCAGTCAGGTGACCCAGCATGTGCCGATTTGGCTGCAGCAGATCACTCCATGAAATTCAACAGGTTCAACTCCGCAGAATACATGCTGATGATGCATTGTATCGCACATGATATATGCTGCCGACTTCTCAAAACATGCTGGTGCATCGTATCTCATATGATAAACACAATCCCTGTTGCCCTGAGCGCAAAACTCTGCATGGGATTGCTACAGGCCGCCAACCTCAGAAGTGATTGCTACTGCTCATCAAGCCAATCCAAAAGCATGTGCCATGCTTTGGACAACTGGTACATGCACTATTATTCACTGTTTTGTACCAACAGCTGAAATCATATGCACAAGACCAGTCATTATGCTTTGGACAACTCCAAACCAAACACGCTGCAACCAACAATGCACTTGAATTCTCTACGGGGAAACCTCAACCGTTAGTACAGCTAGTTTGCTGCAGTCAATTAGTACAGATCTGCTGCAGCTCCCAGACATGAACTTCCCTTGCCAACTCAATACAAATCCTCTGAGCCAGTACGCTGTGGCATATATGAAGTTATTTGAGCAGGTCCAACCGCTCAAGCCTCATGCACTGCAGCCCGCAGCAGATCTGCAGCAGCATTTGGTAGCACAAGAGCATGAACCAACCCGTTGGCAAACCACCAAGAGCCATGTGCGCAGTTCACCCACTGCCAGCTGCTGAGCTGCTACGTGATGCCTGCCACAGCATATGGACCTTTTTCCCTGGTTGAACGAGGGGAGTATAACCACATAACAACCGCCTGTGCTGCTGCTGCCTGCCTGCCTGCCCGTGATGCAATCCCATCAGTGCTACGCACTGCTGCTGCTGCTGCTGCTGGCAGGACTGATTTCACTGTTGCCACTAGCGCTCGTTGCACAGCCCTGCAGAGCCACAGCCACTGGTTAAGACGATAAGGATCCTGTGGAATCTCCCAGACTGCTGTTCAGGCTGCTGCTAGCTACTGTAGGGTCCTTAGCTGTACCAATATACTCGCTGCTGCTGCTGCCGCCGTCAGCTGGCATGATCTCTGTAAGAGAGCTGGCAGCAGCTGGTGCTGCTGCCACTGCTGCAGTCTGGCTGCTGTGCCTACTGTTGCTGCCAGCAGCAGCAGCAGCAGCGGTAGATGGGAACTGGGGCGCTACAGGATGCACCAGTGGCAGCAGCACTTTCCCGTTGGTAGACACCTTGGGCTTGCTGCCGCTGCCGCTGCCATTGAAAGTTGGCGTTCCATGATCCCCAGCAGCAGCAGCTGCAGCAGCAGTGGCACTGTGCCCAGGCACAGTATGTAGATCATACTGCCTCCGCTTACCGAACCTAAAAAGGAAACAGCGGGACTTCCAATTCTCGTCGCCACTATCCACACTCGCACAATCGTCAATGCTGCCACCGTCAACACCACTGCTGCTGCTGCTGCCAGCTTTAGCAGCAGGACCAGATCCCCTGCCACTACCTTTGCTGCTTGCGCTGCTGCTGCTGCCGCCGCCGCTGCTGCTGCTTTTGGCCTTGCGGATCTTTTCAAGCTTCTTCTTGACCAACTTCGCTCCGGCTTGTACCTTATGCCCAGAAAACGCAAGTGCTGCGTCACCAGGACTGCTCCAAAACCCTAACATCTTTCCCAAATCAAACATAGTCGCACAAGCGGTTAGCCTATGCGTATGTGCTAAGTAAACCTGCTTATACGTTACGTTTGGATCCTCGTATATGCCGTTACGCAAGCCGGCCCCGTACTTGGCTTTCGCGGATGCTAAACTCTCAAATGGGTAGTAACCGCCGCCGTTTCTGAAGCTGAAATCGAACAGGCGGCGGATGAACTTGCTGTGAGAGAAGGGGTTACCATCTATCATCTGATATAGGGGCGATAAGCCTAGGGATAGGAACTTGGGGCCTGTGTTCCTGCTGCTGCTGCTGCTGCTGGCATTGGCTGCAGTCCCGGCAGCAGCAGCAGCAGCAGCCTGTGCGCTAGTTGGGAGGGACTGCTGCTGCTGCTGCTGCTTTTTGAGTTGTGACTTCTTGATGCTGAGCTTCTTTGCAGGTGCTGCTAACTGAGACTCGGCACGGACCCTGGACAGAGCACACACCAGAACAATTCAGAGGATCGTCACCTGAGCACAGACTTTCACTTGTCACATTGGGCGCACTCCCAGCCAAAGCACAACACAAGCACAGCCCACAGGCCTAACCCCAATATATAATGCCCAATCTGGCATACTGGCAACTAGCACCAAACTACAGAGATGGAAGAACCCTATACTGTTCTGCCATGCATTCATTGTTGCCCCATGAATCTAATGCAGGCGGGTGGATCCTGAATCTAATCCTGCCATCGTTCGACCTTTTTGCTTGCTTGTTCACGTGGCTTCAGCTGCCACATAAACAGAAAGGCAGCAGACAATCGCAGCACACAACCCCCCCCCCCCAAAAACGTCGCCATCTGCTTACCTGTCAATGAAGTCTCTGATGATTAGGTTCAGATGATTAGTGAGGTTTGTAGGATGCGTGAGGTTCAGTACACACAGGTGTGCATCACGTCCCGTCTGGGGTGATGCTCACATATCACATGAACTCCACAATCTGTCCAGCTTCAAATGCCACATAAAACCAAACAGCAATCAATTCCATCACAAACCAACCCACCACACTCGGCCTCCATCTGCTTACTTGTCAATAAAGTCTCTGATGATCAGGTTCAATGTGCCCGGGTGAGCATCAGGTCTCATACGCGTCACATTGGCATAGTACCCCACGATCTGTCCGCCTTCATACACAGCATCAAAGAAGATGAACGCCACCATCCTGCCGTCCCTGTCACGGGCGATGAACTTGCGCACTCCGGGCTCTGGGGCGAATACTGGTGGCCGGTTGAGGAACCAAACTCGGCCTGCAGTGCATTGGTATGTTTTGTATACGCCATCAAAACAGTATCCGTGTGCTGTGTTTTGCCCTTGCACACTCCAGTTTTATTACGGCGAGTACTTGTGGTGGGTGGAGGGGAAAAAATTTGGCCTGCACTCCACTGGTGTGGTTAAGGCATTATTCACGGTGATAATGACCCAAGGTCAGTGTTTTGTCCTGTGGGCAAGGGCGGTGAACTTGCAGACAATGCGTTCCATGGCGAATACTGGTGACCGGTCGAGGAACCAAACACTCCCTGCACTGCAGTAATTGGCAGTAGCCGTTTGTTCAACAATCCATGCGCCGGCAGGCCAATGTGCAATGAGGGCAAGTACTGGCCTTTAACAACGGCGGATGGCCCGTTCAGGATGACGGTTTGCCTGCAATGCACTGTTACAGGCACATGGACCAATTGGTAAACATAGCATCAGGGAATATGAGTGTCACCATCCTGCCGACCCTGTCACAGGCAATAATATGCGTGCATCAGGCTCCAGGGCAGATACTGATGGCTGGTTCAGGAACACACTTTGCCTGCAGTGCACAGCGATCCACGTGTGTCTACTAAGACATCAGAAATTTGGGCACGATCATCCCGCCAATATCTGTCAAGTAAGGTGAAGTTGCGCAGTCCGGGCTCTGCAATCAGGGCTTGTTGGTTGAGGAGCCATGTTTTGCGCGTGCCTGTAGGTAGCAGCTGCACCAGGGGCTCTGTGGTGATGCCACATGCCGGAACTTACGATTTATACTTTAAGACGGCCGAGTTGCATGCACGGGGGCATACAGGTCCTGGAGTAGCCGGCTTGTGCATAGGTACAGTTGGCCCAAGAACGTGGGCAGCAGCAATTTAAAGTGTGCCATGATTACACCAACCCCAGTCACCTGCGTGATTGCCCTTATTCTTGAGCCATTTGTTGCCTACTTGCATCATCTCAGATGCCAATGATGACCAGTCACCTGTCGCTACTGCTGCTGCTGCTGCTGCTGCTGCTGGATCATTGACCCCTGGTGCTGCTTCCACTACATCTTGGTTGTTTGTTGGTGTCCGTGGTGGTGGTGCTGCTGCTGTTGCTGGTGACTGCTGTGTTCCCATGGGTGCCTGCATGACCTCTTGCACTGTGATACCGTCCTTGACTGCTGAAGCAATAGCACTGGGCAGACCACGCTTAGCATAACCTGCATTGCAGCACCAGCATTGCCTGGTTTTGTCTGACATGAATCTTAAAGGGACTGATCTTTGCACGCGCTTTTTCTGTTCTGTCAAGTCCACTGCGGTGATACATCTGGTGTAGACTATACCACAATGCTGCAATGTGGGGCAAGGTCCCAGGACTAAAGTCCCCAACTCATACCCAGAGTCTGGATGCTTAGTCTCAGCATATGTGATGCAAACAAAGATCCTAGAACTGGACATTCGCAAGAGATACTGTTCTGCCCATGGGACCAACAACCCTTGCTGTAACTCTACTTGCCGATGCAGCAATGCTATAAGCGGGCCAACTTGAGGTGTATCATCGGCTACTGTGGTTGTTAACAAACTTGATAGGTAAGCAAATAACAGATGAATCTGGCGGTGCTCATTGGTACTAACATACACTCCCAGCAAACATGTTTGGCGGCAATTCTGCCCTCAGAGCTATGCCAGTCAAGGCTAGGGCCTAGCTAGCCTGGCAGAGTATGTTGTGTCGACAAGGCCCGAGAAGTACAAGTGGGGGAGGAGGGGGGGCCGAACCTGAGAATGTGTACTTCTGTAAGTCCAGTTCTGTCTCTCCGCCCACTGAATTTATGAGCATGCCCATACCACGCAGCACAAATGCGAAGGGCTTTGTTATCTGCGGGCAGGCAATGCATCAGCAAGCACCTGTGCGGTCAAGGAACAACCAAGGCCATACTGGTTGCTGTTGATGACAGGGTGCAATGCTAACGCCAACGGCCTGCTTGAGAGCTCTTGCCTTCTCGAGCAGAAGATATTGCAAACAACACAGTGGTGGGGTGTCTTGGTTGCGAGTTGTTCAACAGGTGCATCAAGAAACGCAGGAGCAACAGGTATTCCAACTAATTTTCAAGAGCAACAGCTGGGGGCTTACAGAGCAACCACCAAACTTAATGCAGGAATGATCCCTGGAGCAGCAATACCGCATACACCATGGTCAGCCTGAGCACAGCAGTATCAGTAAACAGCTGAAAATGCATGTTGTTTGCAACATCAACCATGCACCGCACCTGCAGGAACATTGCCTTGGGGTGTTTCTTGAGAAAAGCTGCCGCCATCAACGGGTAGTTACCAGGATCGCACAACGGATCTCCCAGCGCCACCGGCGTCAAGATGTTGAGCAAGTCCGGCCCGTTGTTCATCATAGAGTAAGCAATGCAGCCAATGCCCGGTACTACAAAGTGCTGTAAGCCACTTTGCAGGGCGGATACGGACATGATGCTGCGGCCGTGCTGCTGCACATACGGCCATAAGACATCCTGCGTGATAGCTGCTGTGGCTGGCAGGGGCTGCACTTCAAGTTCTGTGATCTGTGTCGATGGGTTGGGGAGTGATGATGATGTCAGCGTTGTTGGTTCTGGTAGGGTATGAAGGGTTGTGGTGGTTATTGAGGGAGTTGCGTGGTGCGCAGAAACAAGTCCTGGGAGTGTATCAGCAGGTGTGTCTACTGCCTTGGGGGAACCAGTGACGAACTGCGGGGCTACCTGCAGCGACAAATCCAGGTGCAAGTGGCAGACAAAGCCTGTAGCCTGATAGTGCATGCAGTGGTGTGATAGGCAGGGGACACGTGTGTCCACGAGAGTGCGGGACTAGCGATTACCACGCAGGCAATTGAATAGTGGGGTTTGCCAGACGATCACGCGGTGTCTGCTGGCCTGCATGTCGACACGAGTGCGCTACCCTCCTGGTTGCTGACTCTCGGTCTGTGCTGATGCTGTCAGTAGCAACATCCCAGAGAGGTAGCGTAGGTGCCATAACAATGCCAGAAGTGACAGCAACGACACGTTACTACACCAGGGCAGTTGCAAAGCTCCCGGCCCCGGCCCCCTTGGTTCCCTATGGCAACCTTGCAGTTGCACATCCCCAGAATGCATTACCTTGGCATCACGTGGCTTAACCTTCAGAATCTCCAGCAGCCCAAATGTGACACCTTTCCGACCTTCACCAATGCCAGCAAAACCACCAGCTGCCGGGCTGAATGCAGCTGCAGCAGTACAGCGGCCGTGGCCACCTGCTGACAGGGCCTGGGGCATCTTGCAGGCAGCTGTAGACAGATCACCTGCAGTGGCTGCAAGCTCTGAAGCAGAGTCCTTCATCATTTGGTCCGGCTGTAACCCATCGGCTGTGCTGATATACGCTGTAGGCGGGAGATGCTGTTTGAAGTCTCCGCACTCGAGCGAAGTGAGCTCTGCCAGCTCCATAGAGCCGCGCAGAGCTTTGCTGCTGTCGAAGCTTTGACATTTTCGCTGTACTAAGTGACATGGGAACTGCTCAATCGCCTCTGCTGTAGGATGCCCGGAGGGTTGCCACCTGCCGAAGGGGCCCGCTTGCAGGTCGTTGTTGTAGTTGCTGCAGCTGTCGGCTCGCGCGTGACCCAGGCCGCGCATTGTTGCTGACAGATAGCGCTACAGTGCTATATGTGCGGAACGGTTGAGTTTTTGCCTGCTCCACGCGAGTGGACTGATTTCATGGGTTGAGTTCGGCTGCAGCTGGCATCAAATCGGGCACTTGGGCGGGAGCAAACGAAAGCCCACAAGACCAGACGCTTGACCGCAACGACCTGATCGGCCTTCAAGCGCATCAAAGCAGCGCACACACTACAGCATTAAACGAGTGATCTCGGTAGTCGACGTCTGGTTCTCGTGTTTCGGCGGCAGGTGCGCTCCTACGTCAGTTATGTCGGTCGCGGCGCGTTGAAGTCCGATGTACGGGTTGCCAGCTTTCTTAGCTCCGTCGGACGCTGTCGTGGCAGTGGACGCTGCGATGAGAGAGACTTAGCAGCTCGGCCTCCTGCTTCCTTCCGGGTGAGCTTGCAGGTGAACCCTGCAGCATGGATCCAGCGCATCCTGCGGGCTGCCGGATCCCTTCGCACCCGTGTCGCCTGCAGGCTGAAGCAACCATGTTTGTCAATACGGTCTTTGCTCATAAGTAGCGGTGAAGCCGGGATGAAGCGCACAGTCAAGCCCCGCTGTCAGACATGTGGCACTGTACAGCACACCGACGTGGCATCCCAGCTGTCCGCGAGTTACGGCAGCGGAATCTGACACATCAACATTGATAACGTGACGATCTACGCTGCACGCCGATTGCTACACAACACTGCAGCAGCTTCAATGCACCGGTCTGTGCTGCTGCCAGTGGTTGGCCTTTGCATGTTCCGCGGAGGCAAATCCTTGATTGGCAAGGCCACCTACAAAGAAGTGAGCTGTACAGCTCACGGTGGCCGCCATGCGCCACTGGAAACGACCATAGTGCTTCTGCATGAGCTCATGTATCTTGACAGTAAAGCTTTGCCCGAGCAGAAGGTATGCAGCAGCTCTGGGAGGCTGCTGCTGTGTTGCCATTGACAGATCGCCCTGCATCGATGCCTCATACAGAAAGGGACTGCAAGCCATCTTGGGGCTTCAGGATCACTTGAGTGTGCCCATTAGAAACATGCACACCGGCTTGCATCATGCTCACATGCGCATCCGGATGGTGCTTAGCTGGTGGGTGGAGCCTCCATAGCAAAAAAGGGGATTGGCATCCAGCTTGCGGCAAAATCCAGTGTTCCAAACAAACCCACAAAGCCCCAATCTGCGCCGGGCAGATCTACCGCAAGGACTGCAGTCAGCTGCACATGGCGTGGTCAGTTAAGGTCAGGCAACTATGGCGTATGCCGGGTCGAGGAACTAAGGGAAGCATAAGGCTTTGTGTGCTGAAGCCCTAGCAGCTGTGCACCAGTTGTTATTACCTACTGGCAGCAGATGGGTGGGTACTATTGTACATGGCATGCCAGCACAGCTGCCACTATGGTCACTTCGACACAGGGTAGGCCCAATAACAAATCGCACACAGTGACAGCCAGTGCTACCACAGGTTAGTGCAAGAGTAGTAATTTATGCCCCCACTTGCCTGCATATAGCCACTGGTGGAAACATGATACCATCATGAGGTGCTCGACCAATGTGCCAGATCTCTAGTACTGGCTGCTAGGTATAGGCTTCATAGCTGCCTGCCAGGTCTTAAAGAGCAAACTTGGCAGGCACATGAACGGGTGCCTGCAAACCCCTCCATGCCCAGGTGGATGAGGCGCTGGCACTTTCCTGGCACCTGCACAGGCTACGCAGCTGTCTCAGTGCAGGCGAGGTGCTTCAGAGATGATTTTACCTGCGCACGTCTGCAGCCGGATATGGGCATGAACATATAACCATCAGCAGCAGCAGCACAAGAGTGCTTAATGATGCTCGGATTGCTTGATGGCCAATCAGACAACTTAAGTGCCAGGCTGATGGAGAAGCAAATGATGTGAACCGATGTAGCCTTGAAAACAAAGGAAGGCCTTAGGGTTGAGCACTCTCGGGAGATAAGCAGTTGCAACTGCCAACAGCCATGGATGCAGTGTCAGCATTGCTTGCAGGCACGCACATAGCGGTACAGCATATCAAAAGCAACGCTGTGCGGGCTCATTGCAACAGCAAGCACCATCTAGCGCCAAACACAGTCAAACGAAGCGACGGTGACGGAACTCCAGATTCTGCGGGCCAATCCCTGTTGACACCTTCACGCAAACTGACTAGTGTGATTCGTAGAGGCTGTACGTGCGGTCTCGTCCTTCCCAAGCCTACAGTAGTCGCGCGCACACCTAGCATCACCGTCGCTTCAACGGACACCCCGGTCTCTTGTAGTGTGTGTTGCTATCGCACGTAAAGCTTTCCCTGATTTTCTGGATTCTGATTTCAACACAATATGCGCGTGCTGTTGTGAAACGGTGCTTCTGGTCGTCGACATGAACAAGTAACTCCTGCCTACCAACCAAGATAACTGTAGCAATGAAGAGTTTCGCTAGTGGCCATTACGGCTCGAAGTTCTTTAGGGAGCTAGCTTTAGACTACGGGTTACCACAAAGAGCAGACTTGCTGACCAGGCTGGGCGTCAGAAGCAAGCACAGTCGCCTACTGTATGCGGTGAGCCAGGCTCAACAGTACTGCTGCAGTAGTATACACAAAAGGGCATTGCAGCCACCCTGCTTTCAGAAAACCTACGCAGACGAGTTCTACAAATGCTGTTGTGCTGCAACCTAGGGACAAAGCTGCAGGATGCTTCACAAGCAGCAGCTTACAGGAATGTTTTCTGATCACTGGCCGTTGATACTGCTGTGATGCTACGTGATGCAGGTCGGCATGTTGGCGTTTGCTTGTATTCTGATAGTTGCGATATGGGCAACCGGCAGCTCTATGAAAGCAGCAGAAGACCCAGAGCTCAGGTACACCTTACACTCAGTCAGCTGATCCTGTCTTGCAGCTTGATATACATGCCTTTCTGATGCCTAGCATCCTGGATGGAGCATGCACACATCTGCATCCTACATAAAGCTTGCGATGCACAGGCCCATGTGTCTCCGGCTTCAATGTGCTTTATGGTCTGTGTCCTACACAGCACTTGTAGCCCAAGAGCGGTCCCTGCATTGCTTATTGTACAACCACACACCATGCACTATGTACGCTGTCCAATGCGTACACGTAGCCTGCATCCAGAATGAATACCCTTCTGTGTGTTTGCAGATCAGGGTCCCACATTCGTAAGTTTAGGACGCCACCAAGCGAAGGCACCGCAGCTTCAGCAGCACAAGCAGCTGGCAGCAGCACAGAGCAGCAGCAGACAACACCTGCTGCAGACAGCAGCAGCAGCAGTACTAGATCTAGAGCTGCCGATGACAGCAAGCAACAGGCTGATAAGCAGCCGGAGCAGCAGGAAACCCCGAAACCAGACAGCACAGCAGCTCAGCCTGCTGACAACAGCAGCAGCAGCAACTCCCAAGTAGCAGCAGTGACAAGTCCTGCCTCAAGTGCACCTGCAGATTCTGGGACCAACAGTACCAGTACTGCTACAGTTGGTGACAAGCCCGCTGAGCAGCAGCAACAGCAAACACAGCCGAAAGAGGCAGCTACTGCGTCACCAGCAGCTGTTCCTGTACAAGTGACCTTCAGCATCGGAGGCAGCAACGGCACCTCAGGGCGCTGAGCTGGTGCTATGCAACCAATGTCTGCTTGAACAGTGGGCGCGACGTTTGGCATGCAAAGCAGCTGAGAGCATGGCTTAAGCGGCTAGTCCTAGTTGTATAGGTGCTTCTACTGCGTCTAGGGACCCACATGTTTGGATATTGTTCAAATGGACACCATACAGTAGTGATGTCTGCACATACCAGTCATTGTGCGTACATGAAATAGTACGTGTAGGCCCTGTGTTGATGAGCCACACCAATGCCCACACAACCGTGCATATAGCCTTGTGTGATGTTCAACATCATTGAACACAAAGTTTGTGTTCAAGTGTGATCCATGCATATACACTGTTATACTTATAAGTGACGTCATAAGTATACATTGTTGTTCAGATGCTGCAGTTATGTGTATACAATGCAAACTGCATATTATGTGTGCACTTTCTGCTGACGTTCGCAGCTTCTGGCTGCTTACATAAGATGGAGCAAGGAATATCTGCATGCGCAGATGCTGCCAGCAGCCAGCAGCGGCTGGCCTCTTTGCCAGTGTTGTGCAGTCGCGATGATGACTGGAGCGGCTCCGCAGCAGCATGATCAGTGGCATGCGTACATCCCTCACACAAGGTTTGCTGGGGCTTCACTACTACTACTACTACTACTAGTTACCTCAAGGGTTCACACCCGTAAGGAGCCAGCTAATGGCTCATGGGGGTATAGAAACA
>NSMO01001705.1:0-16627 GCA_002588565.1 Coelastrella sp. UTEX B 3026
TCGCACACCGCTGCGTCCTTGCCCTACACCCGGAAAGTGCCCGACCTTTGTGCGAAGGACACGCAGGGCTACAAGCCTGATAGCAGCGACGAATGCAGCGGTAATCACGTACCAACTGGCTTTGGAATTCTGAACTCGGTATCCCTAGTTTGCAGGGCTTGGCCACCGCATTTTGTGCAACTGGTGTGAGGCCTATCAGGCAAGACTTCCCGCGGGTCACTGCTGTCGTATACGCTAGCTCTACACACATTCACGCCGTGAGTAATATTTAGTACCAGACAGCGTGCTAATGAAAGTCCACGAGGGTGTGGTTGAGGAAGGGTTGCAGCAATCACAGCAACTTCGCAGCGCTCACTGCAAGGGCCAGTCCGTGCAAGCACTCCCCCATGTTCCTGATGACGGCCAGGGCTTGAGAAAAGAGATCCTCAGCAACGATCTCGAGATGCCTGTTGGCTCCAAACCAGCAGCTAAGCCGCACTGGACAGAAGATGAACAGTTCATATCAAAGGTCAGTGCTTGTTTGGGCAGCTGGATGCTGTGGTGAGTCTGCTATTGGGCACTGCATGCTCAATCTGTAGCATGATGTTGATCATCCAGGAGCACACCGGTGTCTTTTGCCAGCCAGTCTGATCTGGTTGCAGCCAACAGCTGCAAGTTTTGTGCGTCAGCATGCACAAGATGTCATGGTTTCATCACCACTGCTGACAGCTGGAGCCTGTTTCCCAGCAGCATGCAGTGTATGCACGACGGAAGGTCCGCAAACGTTCATACCCACAGATGATTGCCAGGTGCACAAACATAATCGCAAGTCCTTTGGATTGCACACTAGTATCATATAATTCCCTGAGGCAACTACCACTCTGTTGCTGGTTATCCAGGTTCTAGGGGCCCTGGCCATTCAGGTGTTGGTGACTTTGGCCGTCATCTATGCATCTCGGAGGCTCCCAACGGTGAGGGCTGGCTCTTGTTAGTCGACTCTGGCTGATTGCTGGCAGGAGGCCCTGATGATGGCGTCACCCGCAGGACTCTTGGCACATTGAGACGTCAGGATCAACAGCAGGAGCATGGCAGTACATATGCTGCACCTACCAGGCGTCAGCACCACATGCGACAGCAGACTTGGGAAGCATACAGTTGCAGCAACGCGGCTGTTGGTGTGGGGCGACAGGTCGTACTGCCTGTCTGCATAGCCATACCGTCAGTAGCAGAACTGCACTTGCTCAACTCACTGCTGTTTGATGTTTGTCGACCACCTCACAGCAACTTGGCGAAGAGGCATGGAAGTGGTGCTCATTCATGTGGTTAAGCTTTTCCAGGGAGGCCATGTCACAGATTACCGAATCTAAGGGCCAAAAGCCAATGAGCTGGATAGGTGTCCTACTGCTGACATGCATCAGTGACGTCTTGGTGGCAGGGGTGGTGGCCGGTTCCGACCCTGAGCTGCTTCTCATGGCGATGCTGGTGACACTGGGTAGGTCATCTGCCGTGATCAGCAGGTTTGCCAGCTGACGTGACATAACATGATAGCTGCCAGCTTGTACTGGCTGCTCAGTATCTCCAACCTTTTGGCACCTAACCCAGGACATGTGCACCAGTAGCACGTTGGATAATGTCTCAATGTGCATTTCATATCCTTTGGGTGCTTTGCTGTCAATACAGGCGGATTGAAGCATCGCCCATCACTGACTGCGAGTGTTTGTGAAGGAAAGTTTACGATGCTGCCGCCGCCGCTGCTGTTTACTGCTTGCAGTTTGCGGGCTTGCACTCGCCACCTTGGCATGCAAGTGGGGTTGGCACAACAGAGAGAGGCCCCAATATTGCTATTCGGCAGTGACCACAATGTGTTTTCTCTCGGCATTAGGTGCGGCATTAGGAATGAATGTGAATTTGGTGGTCGGCTCCTTCGGCGCATCTATATTTATGACGATGGCGTTCGGTCTGTTTAATTGTTGTTTGGTGGTACATGCTACATTGTTGGTCTTCGGCCCGCCTGAGTACTGTGGCCAGAGCTGGAACTCAGAAGGGTTCGTGGATGCTGCAATGCTTCTCCATGCATCTGTGGTCATCTGGTTCCTCCCATGGTGCCTGTTGTTGATCACAGAAATTCACAAGCCAAAATGGCTGGGCTGGTAATGTACTCACCCTGAAGTGTGGTGACTTGTGACCGTCTTACAACAGTATTATCTATAACAACAGTTGCGTTGCAAGCCATGGTTATGGTCAAACAGCTGGTTCAAAGGCAGGAAAACGTACCCTTGCCGTCCATAGAGTGGTCAGCTGGAACACGCCATGCCTTGCATGGCACCTTGGCAGCCGATTCAAGTCTTGGTCATTGCCTTTCAAGGGGCGACCACATTAATGTGCGGTCGTCGCTGAAAACATGCTGCGGGCTACCATCAGCGTGTTCGGCACGTATGGCAGTCATAGATACACTACCGTGGGTGTTGTTGAATCAAGATTCCGCCTCTGAACTGTGGTGTGAGGCTATGGTGGTGTTGCAATGGCTGATGGATGGCTTTTAGACCTACGTATGTAGTTTTGGGGCATCTTCGCTATCAACTGGAGTGTGGCCTAACCCGTAAGCATAGGACATGCTGGGGTGTTTGCTTTGATTGACAATGGAAGTTTTTGGAAAATTACTATTGCCTTGCTGCTTTCTGGCTTGGCTGGGCTCTTCGTGGGTAATATTGAGTATGCATCAGCATCTAGTGTGCAGTAAGCAACACGTCTAGCACAGAGACTGGATTTGCTTAACATTTGACCCTTTTTCTGGCTGTTAGGAAAGAGCAGCGGGAACATAGCTTTGACTCACTCAGGTCTCAAGCAGCAGGACACCCAGCAAGGCATCATATGTGGGAGTGTTGCTGCTACTTGTCATGGACAGCTAACTTATTTTGACAGGCTAGGTGTTGTGACACTGAATGCTGACCCGCCAACTTGGCTTGTTGTGCAATGCTGCTCATGAGCAGCTTACAATTTTCTGTGAGGCTGCCATGTGCAATGTGGTCCAGCTGGAGTGTACAAAGCTTGCTGGTGCACTTACCTTTTTGACAGTGGAAGTTGCTTGTGGTATCAGCTGCCTTGTTGGTTGCTGGCTTGGGTGTGTTGTATCTGGTAGCACATTGCACGAGCACTTGGAGCAGCCGCCAAGGTGTTGGTAGGCCAGGACAGCTCTGCCAGCAGTGTGTGGCAGTAGTACCATTATGACGTGCAGGGCAGAGCAGGGCCAGTGCATCACCTGCCGACAGCTTGGTGGACTAAGCATACTATGCACTGATTATATAGCACAGCCCTGCTTGAGAGACCGACTGTCTGTGAAACAGACTGGCAAAGATTGCAACTAGTGACGCTCATAACGTTGACGTCAGCATATGCAGGCGTAGGTAACAGCAAAGAAGATTGGGGCTACTGTAAAGGTGACGAGCCAATGCCACAGGATAGATGTGCTGGCACGCGTTGTCATGCCATGCATGGGGTACGCGACCCGAAAGAGTCTTGGGCTACAGTGGTGAGTCCTTTGTGATATGTTGGTACATGTGGGGCTAGGCTATGCCAATAGTGATGGCGATAGCCATCATGCTCATGACCATCATCATGCTCATGACCATGAAAGGGTGCCATCACCCACACATAGAGATAGATGGAGACGTATCATACTATAGTGCCGCTGGACGCAGATGGCTGCCATCGGCCAATAGCTTATCTCTATTAAGCCTTGAGTTATACTCAAGCCAGAGTGTGAAGTTTAGCTCATGCAGCATATGTATGTATAGCTCATGCGTATATAGCATATGTATATAGTATGCCAAGCAAACTGTTGTATACTGAATGCAAGGGGCCGCCACCCAGTACATGCTTGAGTAAGGCTTGAGTGTTTGTTACGAGTTTCCACTGCATGATGTCTTGTAGGTGATTACTCAGCAGATGGGCTTACCACCCCAGAGGCAGATGTCAAACATGCCAGGGCATGGCATGCAGCTGGAGAAGACATTGTTGGCGGATGTTACGGTGTAAGGGCAACCCATATGGCATTGGTGGCGAAGCATGCAGGAAGCATGTGACAAAGCAGTTGAAGTAAGGTCCCCCTTGCCGCCACCTTTACACCTTGGCACTGGTGATGTTTTGTCGTGTTTACTGATCCGATGCTTCAGCGGCTCCGGGGTATTGCTGGGTAAAGCGGACACGCAAGTGGCACTGCGGCAGATGGCCATACCGTGGAGGCCTCCTTGTTATCGGGAGTTGCGCTACACAGGGCCACAGCGGGGCCTCTTACTCACTTAGCTGTGCTTGATGATGATCAGCCAAAGAGGAGGGCTGTGCTCACGGTGTGTTTGGAATGCCTACTTACGGAAGCGTGGCCGGCGCGGAAGTTGGAACCAGCGCCTTGGGTAAACTTCACGGGTGCGGTCATCGCTTCTGATCGCCGCACACTGGGCATAAATAGAAGGCACCGTCTAAACGTGGCGATGATAGTTTGGTCTTGAGTTCCTTCGTTTCTTGCTCCCACCCACTCTGAGTAACGGGAGCTGGTCGCTGGGCGGCTCGTCGGCGACTCAGTCGCTCAGCGAGTCGCTCGGCATCCGCTCAGCGGCTAGTACACAATACCCGCTCAGCGGACGCCCCGTCCGCTGAAAGTACCACTCGCTCAGCGACCAGGGTTGAGTCGCTGAGTGACCAGTTGCAGCCGCTGAGCGATCCTGTACCATCCGCCAAATCCCATCCACTGAGTCACCCAGTGCCATTTACTGAGCGACTTAAGTGCGCCCACTGAAGCTAGTAAGTTACCATGGCTGACCCAACACCATGCTGAGACACAAGCCAACATCACCAACATCTGCCAGGTTTAGCTGATACAGAGCATGCCATTGACAGGATTCGGCCATGACTGAGTGTGAACACCCGAACATTGCATCACTGATAATCATTTTCGCCGGCAAGCAATACTATGAGTGAGTCACTCATTTCCTGACAATGCTGTTGCTGCAAGGCTGCGAGCACGAGCTGGATGCTGTCATTATGCTGATTGTCATGCTGGGCCCAACGCTGCTTGTCTGCTGCAACTTGCTGCTGCTGCTGCAACTTGCTGTTGCTGCTTGCTTGGCCTTGGCTTCAGCTGCTTCTTTCTTCTTTTGCCTAGCTGTTGCTGTTGGCTTGTCTGCGTAGTTCAACAACAAGTAACACTTCACCAGGGAAGCAGTCAAGAGTGTCTGTGCCACACTGTGCTTGAGCAGAGCCAGTAACCTGACGCACGTGCAAATCGCTGAAGCATATGCTTCAGCCACGCATGGACTAGGACGCTGTGGCGCCTGTTGACGATGATGGCTCAAATTGTTTTCATTTTGCTGTTGGTGCGTGCTGTATGTCAAGCACAGACCCTGAAGGTGGGAACGGCACTTGCCGGAAATGTCTCGGAACTAGGGCAGCGTTGGCATGCGCTCAAGTGCGAGACACCAACGCACAGGACATAGACAAACTGCTAGCTGTTGCTGTGACCTACCTTAGGTTGCAGTCTTGCATGCTGCACTCCCGCCCTGGTCACTGCCAAACCCTTCACTGAAGCCACAGACACCCCGCACTGCCCGGACGCGATTGCTCTGCAGACAGTACACCCAGACGCTCTAACA
Organism: Coelastrella sp. UTEX B 3026; assembly: GCA_002588565.1. Lineage (NCBI taxonomy): Eukaryota > Viridiplantae > Chlorophyta > Chlorophyceae > Sphaeropleales > Scenedesmaceae > Coelastrella > Coelastrella sp. UTEX B 3026. The sequence goes on from NSMO01001705.1 coordinate 5,625, forward strand.
AACACAGAACCTTTTAAGACCAGCAATTAGTACAACCAGCCAGCATCAGTGCTGTGTCAGCTGACCAAGCCTGATAGGCCAATCTAAACGCAACCATGCCTGCCAACTTCTGCCACCAACTAGCTGTCAATAGTATCCAGCAAGACAACATGGGAATGCGATGAAACTTTCGCAACCAGGTCTGTACAGCATTTTTTGAAATCACTAGATGTGAGGCCCAAGAACATGATATATATAGCTCCCCCTTGCCCCTCACCTTGGGGCTAGTGATACTTCGTTGTCGTGTTTACTGATCCAATGCTTCACGGTTCCGGGGCATTTGCTGGGTAAAGCGGACACGCAAATGACACTGATGCGTATGGCCTCTGCAGTAACGAGCACGGCTAGTACAGAATCTTATTGTGCCAGAAAGCAGCAACCGGGCAGCAGTCAGGCCTTGGATGTCAGGACAGCTGTTTGCAGACGCATTGGTGTGGGATAAGGCTGCCAGCTATGTGCTGGGTAGCGAGCATTATTGGGGCAGGCGTTGGCCTTCAAGACTGCCCTGCTAACCGACCTGCTGTGCAGTACAGTGATTGTGAGCCCTGTGTTGCATATAGCAGCAGCAGAAGCAGCTTGGGCAGTCTCACAAATCGGCAGATAGTCATCAGCACTGGGTAAGCACCACAGACAGGCAAAGCAATCCGAGGGCCTGGGCAGCATCCCCAACGAAGTACCCATTGATGCTTGAAGGCGTTGTATCCAGGCGGAGCTGCGACGCAGACAGGTAGAAGCAATGGGTATATATACAGGGACGTCCCTAAACCCTAGAAGGAGGGCCCCTGCGGAGCCCACTGAAGCCCGTCATAGGCCGCAGCATGTACCTTGCATTGGTGGCTCTCATGCAGGCATCGCACACCGCTGCGTCCTTCCCCTACATCCGGAACGTGCCCGACCTTTGTGCGAAGGCACACGCAGGGCTACAAGCCCGATAGCAGCAACGAATGCAGCGGTAATCACGTACCAGCTGGCTTTGGAATTCTCAGCTCGGTTTCTCTAGTTTGCAGGGCTTGGCCACCGCATTTTGTGCAGCTGGTGTGAGGCCTATCAGGCAAGACCTTCCCGCGGGTCACTGCTGTCGTATACGCTAGCTCTACAAACATTTACGCCGTGAGTATTATTTGGTACCAGACAGCGTGCTAATGAAAGTCCACGAGGGTATGGTTGAGGAAGGGTTGCAGCAATCACAGCAACTTCGCAGCGCTCACTGCAAGGGCCAGTCCGTGCAAGCACTCCCCCATGTTCCTGATGACGGCCAGGGCTTGAGGATAGAGATCTTCAGCAACGATCTCGAGATGCCTGTTCGGAATCAGCATGTTCACATTGACAGGGTTGCAACTTTGAAGCACCGGTACGTACCATATATATACCCCCACTTTGGCTCCAAACCAGCAGCTAAGCCGCACTGGACAGAAGAAGAACAGTTCATATCAAAGGTCAGTGCTTGTTTGGGCAGCTGGATACTGTGGTGAGTCTGCTATTGGGCACTGCATGCTCAATCTGTAGCATGATGTTGATCATACAGAAGCACGCCGGTGTCTTCTGCCAGCCAGTCTGATCTGGTTGCAGCCAACAGCTGCGAGTTTGTGCGTCAGCATGCACAAGTTGTCATGTTTTAATCACCACTGCTCGCAGCTGGAGCCTGTTTCCCAGCAGCATGCAGTGTATGCACGACGGAAGGTCCGCAAACGTTCATACCCACAGATGGTTGCCAGGTGCACAAACATGATCGCAAGTCCTCTGGTTGGCACACTAGTATCATATAATTCCCTGAGGCAACTACCACTCTGTTGCTGGTTATCCAGGTTCTAGGGGCCCTGGCCATTCAGGTGTTGGTGACTTTGGCCGTCATCTATGCATCTCGGAGGCCCCCAACGGTGAGGTTATAGGGCTGGCTCTTGTTAGTCGACTCTGGCTGATTGCTGGCAGGAGGTATGACGTCAACTGCAGGACTCTTGGCACATTGAGACGTCAGGATCAACAGCAGAAGCAGTGCAGTACATATGCTGCACCTACCAGGCGTCAGCACCACATGCGACAGCAGACTTGGGAAGCATACAGTTGCAACAACGCGGCTGTTGGTGTGGGGTTTAGGGGTGACAGGCCGTACCGCCTGTCTGCATAGCCATACCATCAGCAGCAGAACTGCACTTGCTCAACTCATTGCTGTTTGATGTTTGTCAACCCCTCACAGCAACTTGGCGAAGGAGCACAGATCTGGTGCTCAGTTGTGTGGTTCTGCTATTCCATTCCGGCCATATTACAAATTGCCGAATCTAAGGGCCAAAAGCCAATGAGCTGGATAGGCGTCCTACTGCTGACATGCATCAGTGATGTCTTGCTGGCGGGGGTGGTGGCCGGTGCCGACTCTGAGCTGCTTCTCATGGCGATGCTGGTGACACTGGGTAGGTCATCTGCCATGATCAGCAGGTTTGCCAGCTGACGTGACACAACATGATAGCTGCCAGCTTGCACTGGCTGCTCAGTATTTCCAACCTTTTGGCACCTAACTCAGGAAATGTGCACCAGTTGCATGCCAAATCAGGTGTGAATGTGCATTTCATATCCTTTGGGTGCTTTGCTGTCAGTACAGGTGGGTTGAAGCATCGCCCATCACTGACTGAAGTAATATATACTAATGGAGCAACAAAGCTTCAAACTGTCTTGATCTTGTTCAAGGAGGGGTCTCCTTTGAATCTTAAAAACATCTAAACAGAGCGTTTATAGGCCTTCGTCTGTGTCACGTGTATAAGACCAAATTCCAACCTTGATACCGTTGCATCTTGAGCCACAGCAAAAATGCACAACAGCAAAGACCAAATAGCCTGACTCACTGCAAGTGTTTGTGAAGGAAAGTTTACGATGCTGCCGCCGCCGCTGCTGTTTACTGCTTGCAGTTTGCGGGCTTGCACTCGCCACCTTGGCATGCAAGTGGGGTTGGCACAACAGAGAGAGGCCCCAATATTGCTATCAGGCAGTTATCGCAATGTTCTTTCTCTCGGCGTTAGGATGGCTTGTCAGTGTGGTGGTCGGCTCCTTCCGCGCATTTATACTCCGCATCTTGTATAGTATATTTATGACGATGGCGTTTGGTCTGCTTCTCCTGTTCAATTGTTGTTTGGTGGTACATGCTGCATTGTTGGTCTTTGGCCCGCCTGAGTACTGTGGCCAGAGCTGGAACCCAGAAGGGTTCGTGGATGCTGCAATGCTTCTCCATGCAGCTGGGGTCATCTGGTTCCTCCCATGGTGCCTGTTGTTGATCACAGAAATTCACAAGCCACAATGGCTGGGCTGGTAATGTACTCACCCTGAAGTGTGGTGACCCGTGATGCGTGTTACAACAGTTGATAACATGTTAAATATTATAACAGTTGGGGTGCAAGCCATGATATGGGTCAAACAGCTGCTTTGAAGGCAGGAAAACGTACTGTTGCCCTTCATAAAGTGATCAGCTGGATCGCGCCATGCCTTGCATGGCACTTTGGCAGCCGATGAAAGTCTTGGTTTGTTGCCTTGTTAGTGGTGACCACAGTGTGCAGTCGTCCCTGAAAACATGCTGCGGGCTGCCATCAGCGTGTTCGGCACGTATGGCAGTCATAGATACACCACTGTGGGTGTTGTGATTCCAGATTCCGCCTATGACTGGTGGTGTGAGTCTGATGGCGGTGTTGCGATGGCTGATGAATGGCTTTTAGACCTATGTATGTGATTCTGCAGCTCTTGCAGGCTATCAAGTAAAGTGTGGACAAACCCGTATGCATAGAACATGCCGGGGTGTTTGCTTTGATTGACAGTGGAAGTGATTGAAAGATTATCGTTGCCTTGTTGCTTTCTGGCTTGGCTGGGCTCTTCCTGGGTGATATTGAGCATGCCGTATTACAATGCATCAGCATCTAGCGTGCAGTAAGCAACACGTCTAGCACAGCGACTGGACGTGCTTACATTTGACCCTTTACTTGGCTGTCAGGAAGCAGCGGCGGGAACACAGCTTTGACTCATGATCACTCAGGTGGACGTGGTCACTCAGGTCTCAAGCAGCAGGACACCCAGCAAAGCATCATATGTGGGAGTGTTGCTGCCACCTGTCATGGACAGCTAACTTATTTTGACAGGCTAGGTGTTTTGGTACTGGATGCTGACCCGCCAACTGGGCTTGCTGTGCAATGCTGCTCATGAGCAATGAGCAGCTTACAGCTTTCTGTGGGGCTACCATTTGTAATGTGGTCCAGCTGGAGTGTACATAGCTTGCTGGTGCGCTTGCCTTGTTGACAGTGGAAGTTGTTGTGGTATAAGCTGCCTTGTTGGTTGCTAGCTTGGGTGTGTTGTACCTGGTAGCACATTTCACGAGCAGCACTTGGAGCAGCCGCCAAGGTGTTGGTAGGCCAGGACAGTGCTGCCAGCAGTAAGAGTTTCCAGCCAGCAGTGTGTGGCAGCAGTACCATTATGACGTGCAGGGCAGAGCAGGGCCAGTGCATCACCTGCAGACAGCTTGGTGGACGAAGCATACTGTGCACTGATTGTATAGCACAGCCCTGCTGGGGAGACCGAGATTGGGATACTGTGAAAGTGACTGAGGTCAGATGCGCCGGCAAGAGTTGTCGTGTCATGCATGGGGTACGCCACCCGAAAAAGTGTTGGGCTACTACTGTGGTGAGTCATTTACGTTATGTTGATATGTATGGGGTCTTAGCAGGTGCAATAATGCTTCTGTTATACTGCACGCAAAAGCAATGATGTCACTGATGTTGCCTGCTTGCTGATGCATTGTGACAGCAGCAACACTTCATAAGGCCTGCCGGTTGGTGTACACAGTGTGTCCAATATGTCACTGTGAAAGTCAAGATTATCATATCACTGAACTCCGGTCCCTCACCTTACAGTATGACTGAACTAGAGTCCCTCACCATATTTGCAAGTGCAGTGTAGGATTGTTCATATGCCGTTTGGTCGCAACAGTGAGACCAGTGAGGCTGTGTTGTCTTATTGAACCCTGTTGTACAATGTTTTGCTACTGACTAGTTTTACAGCCTATGCCATCAGTCAACAGCTTATTCTTGTTGAGCCTTGGGTTATTGGCTGGAGTGTTTCCACTGCATGATGTCTTGCAGGTGATTACTCAGCAGATGGGCTATCGCCCCAGAGGCGTATCTCAGACATGCCAAGGCATGGCATGCAGCTGGAGCAGACATAATTGGCGGTGTTGCGGTGTAGGGCCAGGCCAGATGTCACCAGATGGCATTGGTGGCCAAGCATGCAGGAAGCATAGCAGTTGATTTAAGCCCCCTGCCCACACCTTGGCCCTAGTGATACTCGGCGTCGTGTTTACTGATCCGATGCTTCACGGCCCCGGGGCATGCGCTGGATAAAGCGGAGACACAAGTGGCACTGTTGCAGCTGGCCAGCTGGCCATGGCCATACCGTGGAGGCCTCCTTGTTATATGATTATCGGGTGTTGCCGCTACACAGGGCGACAGTGGGCCTCCTACCCGCTTAGGTGTGCTGTATGATGAGCATTCGAAGAGGAGGGCTGTGCTCACGGTGTGTTTGGAGTGCCTAGTTACGAAAGCGTGCCCGGCGCGGAAGTTGGAACCAGCGTCTTGGGTAAACTTCTTCACGGGTGCGGTCATCGCTTCTGATCGCCGCGCACTGGGCATACATAGAAGTCACCGTGTAAACGTGGCGATGATAAGTTGGTCTTGAATTGCTTCGTTTCTTGCTCCCACCTGACGCACGTGCAAATCGCTGAAGCATCAAGTAAGACGTTGTGGCGCCTGGGTGACGATGTTGGCTCGATTGATCTACATTGTGCTGATGGTAGTTGCTGTTTGTCAAGCACAAACCCTGAAGGTGCGAACGGCACTTTTGGGAAGTGTCTCTGTATCTCGGAACTCGGCAGCGTTGGCCTACGCCCAAGTGCGAGACATCAACGCACAGAACATAGACAAACTGCTAGCTGCTGCTGTGACCTACCTCAGGTTGCAGTCTTGCATGCACAGGTGGCATGGTGTTCCTGATTGGTGTGACACGAATCCGGCTGTCCCCTCACGCCAAATGCGCGCATTCACCCCGCTAGTACACTCAACAAAGGGCGCATCATCTCACGCATGCTCTGACAATCAGACGGGTGGTACTGTACGCGCGATACCAAGCACAAACCAACAGCGCAGCAGCTGCTGTAGCACATGTATAGTACAAACAGGTCTGTCTTTTAGGGGCATTACGCCACTAAGCACTGCACGTTATCTGCCATGTAGGCACCAGCACTCACGTCAGCACAGGTTGAGCAGTGCAAGACCTTGGCAGGCCTGACGCAGTTGGCAGCATCAGTACCAGAAGTCAAGTCAGCGGCGAAGGTGAGCTGTTGCTGAGGCAGCCATGTACAAGGCTTGTATATAGCCAAAGACCACATTCAGAGGCATTTGTGATAGAGCAAGCGTGCAATTGCCCATTCATCGAGCGCGTCGTTGTAGCCTGGTAGACACCGCTGCTTATTGCAGCAATGTGCACTCAGGTTATCAGGGAGTTCTTCTGCAGGGCTATCAACTGTATAACCTTCCTGTCGCTCAATGGTTTGTAGCCCAGCACGACAACTCTGCATTCAATTGCGATAAGCACACCTTCATGACTCTGCGGCAGTGGAATTACCGCCCAGTTGTGAACTGTCCTTAGCAGACTCTTGATTAGAGCATACGCTCTCCAAGAGATTGGCAATGTGGTCGATCATACTTTTGTGTACTACACGTGGCTGCACGTGCACGGAGCAATAAGCATACGTGTGCCTGCCCCACAATGCAAGTCTGCTAGTACTACACATCATACTGGGACGCCTTGGGATCCCAAGGCAATCCGCGTCCTGTTTGTCTTCTGCCCGTCCACCCACCTTTTGCATTGCTCGTCATAGGGCCAGTCCCCGGATGCCGTTGCTGCTGCTGCCAACTACTGGATCTGGGGTTATCCTCTGCTCAACACGGCCAAGTAAGTCTTATTGGTGCTGGAACTGTGGCTCATACTTTGCCACATGTTACTGTTGAGGTGCTCAGCTCCAAGCATCATGCTCAAAGCATTGTCTTGTTGATACCAGCCGGCCCCAGAAGGGCCATTTAGAACAGCCTGCATGTGTCACATTCTTCACGTTGGCAGTCATTTTCTGTCTCGGTTGTAGAATCACTGTTGTTGTCAGCAACAGCTAGTTGCAGTATTGTAGCCTTCAGGTCAATATGTTGACCCCAGAGGACACTTCCTGAGTCAATCAATCAAGTATTTTGTTGTTAATGGTAATTCAACAATGCTTTCTGGCTTCAAGATGCACTGCCAGCCTGAATGGAGAAGAATTGTTTTTTTCACTGACTCCTGCGCTCACAACACCTAACATGCACGATGCAGGGCTACCATCACTTCAGGCATCAACATTGGTGCAATCAACAAACTTTACACTCAGTCACAGCTCCTTACGGCCAAGAACCAGGGGACTTTTGACATCGTGGCACCAAATTCAGATACACTCTATCAGACCGGATGGCTTGGTGGGTACTCATGTTACAAACCTTTGGTATATGGATAATGGTATAGCACTGCAGGATACTCGGGGGGGTCTGTGCATTTTGTACTTGCAGTGCACAAATGGAGTGTGCCACAGTCAGTGACAGTGACGTCACGTTGAGCACAGCTGAGGTAACCAGCATATGCCAGTCACAGTTGTGCCACTAGTGGGAGCCGTTGTTGGGCTAGATATATCCTGGAGGTCCTCAGGACAATACGGATATTGTCATGCTGGTATGGTCAGCAGATGTTCAATGCATGTGCCCTTCATTGAGGCCTGATCTGAGGGCACAATACAGCTCTCGCGCGCGTCGTATACAGTGTCTGACACAGCCCATGCATACAAGTTATCTGTGTGATTGATCCTCAGCAAGTCAGACTGCATGAAACCCAGTTGGCCTCTCAAAGCCTGCATGGTAACCGAAATAACAGTCGCTGTACTGTACCTGTTTTGTTCATGACGCTTGCTTGATACAACGCTTGAAATCCATCAATGCCTGTTTGGTTTATAACGCTCGCTTGCTGTAGCGCTTGCGTGATATAAAGCTTGAGATCCATCGATGCAAGCCGATCACGGTAGTCTTGGTATAGCATGGTGCATATCAGTGGCATGGTGTCCCAAAGCATGGGCGCAGCGTAGAATCTGAATGTAGGCCAGCTTTGTTGGTTTAGGATGCAATGTGTGCATACTACTCGGCTTCAATCAGCAACACAGATTGCAGCAGTTTTTGGAGCTCAAAAGAGCTCAAACAGTTCAGCTGGCAGCCTTACACAGCAAACAAGTACGACTACAGCTTACAATGGGTGGCAGCTGACTTAGTCAAGCAGCAGCATTGCTACTGCTGAACCTGCATTTACCACTCATCATGACTGCCACAAAAGCTGCTGGTGTGGCAGTTATGATGAATGGCGAATGCAGGTTCAGCAGAAGCAATGTACTGCAGTAACATGGAAGCACAGACACGTTGTCATATCTGTCTTGAGTGTATCGTCAGTGTACCGCAGTGCCACCTATTAGCAGAGTATCAGGTAGGGTCCTGTCGTGCGCATACGCATGGCATATCAGCAATACACATTGTGTGCTCAGGAGGTCTCTAAGTAACAGAAAACAAATGGTTCCCAACCATAACAGCAGCGGCCACCGGCTGAGCCTTAGCAGTTTGACCAGAAGCCTCCATCGGGATAGAGTACAAGCACATGCACTAGAACATCAGGTTGAACATTCATGACATGTGCAAGAATATCCTGGCGTCTATGCCTTTGATGCAAGCATGGCAGTGATAGAATCACTGCTTTGGGTGTTGTTGTTTCCGCCGATTGAATGGGGCGCGGGGCTGATGGCTACAGAGCTATGGCTGGTGGGCAGCTTGTATGTATGAGCAAGTACACTGCTGACTAAGATGCTCTACTACTGCACTGCAATTGTACTCGCAGACCTGACCAAGGGCCCCATGGTGCTGTATGCTCCTGACACCAATGGTCGCTTCTATGTGCTGGAGCTGCTGGACTTCTGGTGAGTGTCAGCGACACACTGGTGACAGCAATTAGCGGTAGTTATCGTGTGACTGCCGCAGTCAAAGTTTGCTAGCTCAGGACTGATGTGTTGCAACTTGATGATCAATGAATGACGCTTGCGCTTTGATTGGGCTTGCAATATAGATCTTGCATTTGCTGGTTGATTGATAGAATCTGGCCCTTTGTCCAGTAACATGTGACCTGTTGGTAGGCCCAGGAGTGGGTGCGCTCCTGACACCAATGGTCGAACCTCTGTGCTGGAGTTGCTGGACTTCTGGTGAGTCTCAGCGACATATTGGTGGCAGCAATGGGCTCCGGGTTTAGGTTGTGATGGGTTGTGGATGGTGTGTAAGCTCAAGACGACTGCTGCGTGCGACCGTCTATGACATGTCGATGGGTTTGTGCTTTAAAAGGTTGCATTGTCTGGATCATCGACCAACCAACAACAGAATAGCTACCAAATACAAGCCTACATCAAATGGAGAGTGTGCTTCCCCCAAAAGGCGTAAAACCCCACTCATAAGCAGTATTCATGTTGAGATCCGGTCGGCGAGGCCTTACTTTGTAAGAAGCACAAAGAATAACGATCCCAAGCCACTACCAAGCAACTCTGTACATTGTCCTGCAGGACCAACGTAATCGGCAACCCTGGAGCCCCTACAACCGGCACCGCTGCCAGCAAATGGGTAGTCATCCCACCCGGCTACAAAAAGGACTCCCTTCCCGCCGCTTACCGCAATCTGCCGGCATATTACTCCAACACAACTGCAGTCTGGATCATTGGGCGAGTGTATGTGAAGGGTCCGGAGGACTTGCCGGCTGCACAAGCTGTACAGAAGGGGATTGGGGAGATGGCTGTTAACAATGCGTCCTCACAGGCAACTTTTCTGCGTGATACGGCAACCAAGGCGAATAATTTGCTGAAGGTGGGTGGGGAGATGCTGTTGCCAGCTTGGCGCGAATGAGGCAGCTGCCATAATGGAGCATGCTGTCAACGGCAAGTTATCTTCGTGATACATGGCAGGGAACGTGGAGTCGTACAGTAGAACCTTGACACACACACCTCCCTACGTCAACTTACGCTAGCACTCTAAAAGCGCTGCGTTGAGTTCATTCAATGATCACTCGTGTGACCCAGCAACAATGACAAATGGTTTGCTGCAGGTGAACAAACAACTGGGCCCAGTTGAATGGTTTATTTGCTGATGTATAAGTCGGGATAGCTTCAGTGCATCTCCAGATATACCGCAAATTCTGGAATGCATTATGGTTCTACAGCACTTCAGGCCTTGAGAGTGCAAGCTGGGCACTGCACTGGCGTCTAGGATGCTCCATATGTGGTTGCACTTTGTCTGTGATATCCCTACTGTCTGTTCTCCAACTCTTGACAAGGTGTCGCATGTGCTGCTTGCATGTGCTTCAGGCTGGCAATTGGACGCTCCGCACTGTGAACAACGCCACAGCTGCATTCGTTGCCATTGCCGGACTCGCAAACGCATTCCCAGCCCCTGCGGAAACTTCAGAACCAAACAAGGGCGCCACAAAGTTAGGGATTCAACCATCCAAGGGCTTTGATCAGCCAAAGTTGAACCCTGAACTATTGAATGCTGGCTTTGTCTTGGGCCAGGCTTGCATCAACAGTTACTCCACTAGTGGTCAACTGGGCGTGGCGCTGCCAACTGGATGGAGTGAGTGTCACACTGCTCTCCAACAATAACATGTTATTTCATTTGAACACCTGTTAGTGACACATTCTAGCATGTACGTACATGTCAGCTGACATGTCAGCTCTGCTGAGGTGCACCACAGCAAGCCTTAGCTAGGCTACATTTGCACAGTTTGAATTGCCAATGTTGGGTATGCATGTTGTGTGTGCATCAAATACTGGGTACCTTGCTTTAACCCCTAAC
>NSMO01001706.1:0-10264 GCA_002588565.1 Coelastrella sp. UTEX B 3026
CTGGGTGATCCATTCATTGAAAGCAACTATGGAGTACACTCTAGGGAGTTTGAGGTCAGCACAGCTTCCAGGCCCTTAGCTTGATACAGTCCAGCAGCGTCTGCTTGGTAGCTGAAGCGAATAATAGCATGCAGCGGTATTTGTCTTACTACAGACCAGTGCAAGGCCAGCAGCGGTTGGCGTGGGTGCCGCTGACTCGTTCTGCAGCGGCGCAGTCCGCAGCCTACATGCACATTCATAACCCATATCATACACAGCAGCTTCTATATCTTGCTTCCTGCTGATGTTGGGGTGCTTCCTGCTGATGTTGAGGTAACTGGGGTAACTGCGCAAAGGAGAAGAATGATCATACATCTTGCCGCTCATGATGCTGCTGTGCTAGAGCAGTTAGTGCTGCCGTTCTCATTCAAACAACGGTACTCGCCACATTGTTTGCTTTCTGTTTGCAGGTTGGTGTGCTGAACTGGTTTGCGCGCCTGTGGGAGATCGATGAGCAGGAGTACTGGGGCTACATCACAAACTGCGGCACAGAGGGTAACTTGCATGGCATCCTGGTCGGCAGGGAGAACTTCCCAGATGGCGTTCTGTACGCCAGCAGAGAGACACACTACAGTGTGTTCAAGGCAGCTCGCATGTACAGGATGGATGCAGAAAAGGTATGTTTTTGATCTAGGTGGTGGCCCCGCAGGAGTAGCAGTGGTCAGCAGCAGGCGGTTGGGGCTAGCACTGCTGCAGTAAGTGCACATTGTCGATGTGTGCCATAACCATGGTGTGTAGCCAGGGCATGGATCAGCGATCAGCATGTACATTGCAAACTCTCAAAGTAGAGATTTAGATTCAGTCGAGCTGGTGGAGCTGCACTGCAACAAATGACATCTTGATGATTCCCTATTGCTGCTGACAGTTTCAGCAGCATGTCATGTTGGTGCCTTGCCCTTGGTAGATCAAACGCCTTTTGCAATTACCAGGTGGTCAACATTTTTCTCCTCGCCAGGTCCTTTCTGGCATAGTGCTGTATGATGTCATGCAGCACATCAGTCTCTAGTGCACAGGGTGCAGCTCACTGCTGCTGCTGCTGCTGCAGGAAGGCATGGGAACCACCCTTCTTGTTGTGCCATGCTGCAGGTCAACACACTAGACAGTGGAGAGATTGACTATGATGACTTGAAAGCTCGTCTCGTGAAGAACAACTCCCGGCCTGCTATCATCAATGTGAACATTGGCACCACAGTGAAGGGCGCAGTTGATGACCTGGACAGGGTGCTGGACCTGCTGGAGGAGACAGGGTACACAGAGGACAGGTGGGCTTTGGGGGTTTCAAGAGCTGGGTGCAGTGTGCCCAGTGTGCGCTGCTGTGTGTGGGGGGGCATTCTTATTCTTTGTTGCAGAAGCGATCACTCTGGGTCGCTTGGTGTTCAGTCGATCATGTACTGCAACCCCTAGTTCCTGTTGCTGCAGTTGGGCAAGATATTCAGTACCTGTTGTGTGGTTGTGCCAAGGCAGATGTCTGCATGATATTTGTATACCTTCGGCGGCTGAGGAGCAGCAGTTGCATTTTCTTCATCGTACTGTAGCACCTGCAAGTTGCTACCTGCCAGCAGGACTGAACAGGCGCTGCTGTGGTCTGCCTGTGCAGATTCTACATCCACTGTGATGGTGCGCTGTTTGGCATGATGATGCCATTCATCAAGCAGGCACCCATGGTCACATTCCGCAAGCCCATTGGCAGCGTCAGTGTCAGCGGACACAAGTTTGTCGGTGCCCCAGTGCCCTGCGGTGTGGTCATCACACGTATGCGGTACGTCATGGCGCTGAGCAGTGATGTGGAGTATCTCAACAGCAGGGACGCTACAATCATGGGCAGCCGCAACGGCCATGCACCAATCTACCTTTGGTATACGCTCACTATCAAGGGCTATGAGGGCATCAGGCAGGATGTGGAGCGATGCATGCGTAACGCACATATTCTGAAGGTCATGCTGCAGCAGTGTGGTATCAAGACCATGCTCAATGACCTGTCAAATACAGTGGTGTTTGAGCGGCCAAAGGAGGAGGCATTCGTGCGTAAGTGGCAGCTAGCGTGCGAGGGTGACATTGCCCACGTAGTAGTTATGCCCAATATCAACATAGATAAGTTAGAGGAGTTTGTGCAGGACTATGTGAACAGCAGAGCACGGGTGGCTATCGCTGGTGCCAAGAGGATTGCTAACGAGGCACGTGCAGCTGAGTCATCACAGAGTGAGGGTTCAGATAATGACATGTGAGGGGCTTGAAGGGTTTAGCAGCTGCAGTGGTAGCAACTGCAGGGTTTGAGGCTGTGGTGTGCCGGGGTTGTTGCTTTGAGCAGTTCAACTCTTGTGATGAACCAGGGCTAGTATGTTGGTTGGGCTGGATCTTGTAGATTAGGTGTCGCTTTCCATATCGTTTGTGATACAGTATTGAACTCTGGCTGCAATATACTTGGGCTGTACTATGCATCAGATGGAAAGTGGTACACTAACAAGCACTGTGTTGGCCAAATGTGCTGGGATATGTATCAGACATATCACACATGCAGTTGGAGCATTTCGACTGAGCTATTGTGTGACTTTTTCTGCTGCATTCTTTGCGTGGTGCTGCATTTGCAAGCTCTGTGGCATGCATGCAGCAGTCAACATCCTGTAGCATGTGCGAGTGTGGAAACTGGATGTCAGTGTTGAAGATGCGAATCATCGCGTGTGATGCAAGTTGGTAAAGCTGAAAGCGGGCTTTGAGTGTGTTGTTTTGCATATATGGTCTGCATATGGAGCATATGTCTGATGAAAGTGTTACTTCCCTAGCCATTATACCATTTGGCCGTTTGTGCAGCAGCGATGTTGCAGCGCTTGCAGAGAGGTATGTGTGTGTGTGTTTTGCACAACATCTGTGGTTCCATATGGCACATGGCATTCGTATCTGCTTGTGCCAAATGCACATGAAACAGCCCACCTATGCTGTAGAGGTGGCTGTGGGAGGTCCCGAGTTGGGCAGTGAAATTCATCATAGATGTAGGGTGTGTCATACCCTACTCATACGGTACAGCTGTTGTAAACGTGGCAGCATCTGCAGCTAGTTCAGGCTGAACGTCGATTGTCATTGGTTGTACTTTGCGGCTTTTTCTGGTGGACATACGTTCCCCGGTGGTGAGTTTTGTCTCCGTGTACAATCACCACATGCCTTGTCATGTTGGCACGGTTTGCGCATTCAGTCATGGGATGATTAGCAGATATGCAACTTTTCAGGGTCATAGCCAGCCTTTTACGGTGCGTTAAATTCCAAGATTGTGACCTGACTCCACCTCATGGGCGGAGTAACAGGGTGTCTGCTTTGAAGTTTAGCTGATGCAACTGGAAATGCCTTGGCTAGTGGAAAATGCCTTGGCTTGGACATGCTTTGCCTAGTGGCATTTGAAACCAGTCTTGACCTCGAACGGGACTTGATTCATGCTGTCCCACGGCAGATTTTCCAGACACGTGCCCAGAGGATGGCACTGCCTTGGCAAGGCGCATAACATTCCCCGTACTGCAGCGCATCCTCAGCCTGGCACAGCCTGTATGTCATCATAAACCACAACCCTTGCATGTAGCCTAGCGGGACGTTCAACTTGAACGATATGAACATTTCAATCATTGAACACAAGTTGTGTTCAACGGCGTGTCGAGGTATGATACAGACTGTGGTAGGAATTTACTCCGTAACAGAAACTCGCAACTCTCCTGTATAACAAGGGTCTATGTAGTTCATCAATCACGGCTATCAGGATGGCGGGTTTGCTAGACCCTTGTACTCATCCAAATCCTCGACCCAGCAGCAATACTGCGCCGTTGCAATTGCTCAAGCCACACAGGCTGCCAGTAGACGGCTTTCACATCAGCGTCGTTGCTTAACGTTGGTATCCAAGCAAAGCTGCTGCTCACTGTTGTTGTGAGAGTACATGACAAGACTTGCCGCTCAGCTAACAGGCTGACATAACAGGCTTTGGCCTCCAAGCACATTGTGACTCACAAACATCACCTTTTTATTGCAAACCATCACAGGCAGCCCAGCTGCTGGCGGCCTCACAAATACCTTCCTACAGGAGCTGCACTCAACTGCAACATCTTCTGCGCACAAAGCAGCTTGCTGCATGGCATGAAGATCCTCTGCCCTGGTAGTTGAAACCAAGCAACTATCCAGGCCTCAAACATATGCATGACATGCATGAGACATTTGCGATCCTGAAACTTGTACTGCCGCTATCGAGACAGGATAGCCAGTGGCATTATAGTATCATACCAAATCACAACTGGCTGGTATCCATGCAGAGCAAAAAAAGTGGTCCCTACAATTTAAATGCAAGCCTTGAATGCAAACTTTGGATGCATATGCAACAGTAGTAATGCATCAGTGCAAATCAGTGCACTAGGGCGGCCCAAGGGTTGTCACTATGATCGGGCTACACAACACACTCTATTAACAAGCTCAGACACTTAACAAGCTCAGACACAATGATTGGTGTACAACAGCAAGGCAATCATCGCCGAGCAGAGTACCGCATGATAGCCTACAGCACAGGTGATATATAGTTGGTGCACAACATTACGCATATAATCAGATACACAGATGCTATGTGAAATTGGCTACGCCTAAAACAGCTGAACACTGCACACTGACCTCTGTAAGATGCCACTGCGCTTTCTACTTCTAGACAAAAACAAAAGCCTAACACCATCACGTACTAGCGGACTACCCCGATCATATAGCAGGGTGGGAGGGAGGGTTACGATCATGGGCTAATCACTGGCTAGCTGAGACATGCAGCAAACATTGCATCAGGCTTCGCTACAATAGTATATGTAAACCAACACCAGAGAGAGCTACGTATCGGCATTGTTTGCACTGCTGACTGTGCCTGCACTGCTGACTGTGCTACATCATATACATCTACCCGTGTGCCACAGTGTACTCTCAGCTATGCACAAGTCAATGCCACTGATAAAACACATGCATGCAACAGCATGAACAAGGCAGCAGATAACAAGCCAGGCATGTACAACTAGTGTATAGACAATGTTTCAAGGGGAACAGCTGGTGCCCATTCAGACCAGACTGTTGCACCAGTGCTAGTACTGAAAGCCAACATGCAAAGCTGATGCAATTAACCTGGCAGGACTAAGAAACTCTGAAAATCTGCAACCAGCCAGTCCAATCGTGGGGGGTGCGTACTCGCAAACATGCATCTAAATCCACATGCGCAACATGCTAATGGCGGTTTCCATGCATGCAGAATAGGGCCATGTCACGCATGCCAGTGAGCCCAACACTACATGATGCCATTGCATTCCAAATTGCCAACAAGCAATCGGCCGGGGGCAGCTCATCCCTAGGCGTGGCGGCCCAAGCAAGCGCTTGCCATGGCAATTGCCGGTTGCATTGGCTCTCAGAGTATATACTGCTAGCTAAGCTGGCTGCTGACAGAACCAAAGGAATTGTAACAGACTAGTATGTCCCAGATCATATAGCAGGGTGGGAGGGAGGGTTACGATCATGGGCTAATCACTAGCTGGCTGCCGAGACACGCACCTCTGTGTTACAGGAAACTCCAGACATCAATCGAAAACAATGGCACGATGGGTTAGCTACAAACTGATTATGCTTGCACAGGGATTCACATAGTAGCTGTATCGGCTACACCTGTGCATTACTGCTAGCTACTTTGACCATGCTTAGTATTCGCAGATCTAATGCAGGTGTTGGGAACACGCATGTAACATGAATAGGCACAAGTCTGCAGGGATTACCGGGATCCACAAGTTGGCTACAACCCTGCAACATGCAGCAGTACTAGCTATCCAACCAATGCAGCTGTTGAAAGCAAGCACATAACAGCGGTGTTGTTGCGCAAGGCAAGTATGCAAGACAGACGATACAGTATCAGCTACTGCACAGGATGACAAGATTACTACATCTATGGCCAACCTGCGACCCCGATATTGGTGCAGTCGAAAACAGACCCCAAAAAAGCTTTGCAGCCAGCCAAGACAAACACATGCAGTTAGCCACTCATGAATGCCTGAGGATGCAAACATATGTCTTAACCCACATACACATTATCGCCCAACAACTTCAAACATAAGGAGTAAGTAGGCATCACCAGTTGAAAGCGAGGATCGCATCCTGTGTGCAACTCGCTACATATGCATGACAACCAGCAAGCAAGACCACCGAATGCAGCCAAATACGATCCATCATACCATATTGAGCAAGAGTGCTGCAGCTTTGGACCTGCACTGCGGTTCCCGTCATATTCTCGTCATAGATACGCAACATCGGGTGGGCACACAGAACCCAGAGTTTCCAGAATAGCACTGCTGTTCATCGCATGCAAAATGTCTTCAGCAAGAACATGATTATACTCAACTACAGCATATAAGCCTTCGAATTGTAGCTACGTCTATGAGTTGACTGCTAGCTGTCACCGCCTACATGTGCACATGCTGCAGGTCACACAACTTGCTGCACTCCTCGCTGATAGACCACAGGTGCAGCTGTGCTGTTGTGCTGTGCAAGCTGACTGGCAACAGCAGTGCAAGGGGTACATACAAGCTAACAGGCAGACTGTGCTCGTTCAACAGGCTTCTGAAGCCACGTTCAAGTATCCTCCGATGACTAGCTACATACATGGCAGCTTCGGCACACGCACATACGACTCAATGTGTCCGACATGATGGCCTGCCTCGATACCAGTGGCGTTGGCAGTTATACTACTAGCAACCCAACAAAGCAACACACCGAACAGACATATGACTGACAACAACTGGAATACATAACATATGTCTAGCATGCAGAAAGCAGGGTCACACAGCAAGATGCATAGCGCAAGCCATGTCATGCATGCGACACGCACATGTCACAGCAGATGATGCACCATACTGGCCCACACAAGGAATGCCCTCCACACGTACTAGCCAGTTACAAGGGCAGGTGCTATCCCTGTCAACGCGAATGATTATCCCACAACTGATAACACAACACAGTGCTGCTACTACTCCTCATATCAGTTACCTGCAGTAAGGTACTACAGCACCAACTGAAACAGCACCTACGTCCGACATGGTCATACACATCTAACCCAACCCCAGCTTATGTATCCTTGCTATAGATGTGTCACACTGCTGATCGCCATGTTGCTAGCACGAACAACACAAATGACTAGGTTCATTGCGTCACATGCCAAACCGGAGGACGCCAACAAGATGACACAAATGCGATGAAGCACTATCACACATTGAAAAGGAGCCAGGCGCAACACCAGGCAACATCACAGCTAGCTTGGGTGTATGCAAGCAACAGGGTTATGGGGTCGACTAGAGCATGAACATATGCACAACGATCGACCTAATCAAAAAGGCTAGCGCTACGAGCATTGCAAGGGTATGCACTAAAAGCAGTCACTCTTGCATCTGCATCACATACTATCCAGTAATTGGCTATTATCTCTACAGTGGACACAGCTCTGCAGCAGTTCAACACTGCAGGCATTGCTAAACAAGTCTTATGAGAGCTAAGGAAACCGTCTAGAATGATCTGCCATGTCCTTCGTGCACCACACCACTAGTTGCAGACATGCAGTTGTGTCCACTACGCCCGCCATCAAGTACAACAAAACCAACAATGCCAACACACTCGGGCTTCTGAATTTACACTTTACAGCCAATCAAAGCAGAGGATACAGGCTTGCCTAAAGTTTCAGCGCAGCTGATCACACTCCATCACTCCATAGGCTCAATCTTGGCCTTCAAACAGTGCACTGCAAAGCTAGTGCAGGCCAGCTATTATCACAATACAAGGTTGAACTTGATTGATTAATCCACTCATACCAACAGGAAACGGGCCGAATACTGTGTCTATGTTCTAAGGGCATCCGAGGCGAATAGCGCTAGGCTGTAGGCTGTGCAAGGCTTAGGGCTTAGGCAAGATCATCACTCAACCACCTCATGCTCTACAACACACACCCAACTTGATTTCAAGCCTGCTGGCCTACTGTACATTTCAGTAGCTCTATCGACACATAGTCAACACCAAGGGCTGTGTCTTTGATCTGTTTGTGCGTGTCAGGAGCACATGCAAGGAACTGCTTGAGGTGCCCCACAAACATTTCTAGTATTGCCTTTGCAAAGGACCCTGCATACTTCTGCATTGTAGCGCCTTTTATAACTATTGTTACACCGGAATGCCAGGGGACACCGAAGTAATGCAGGCCAGCCCAATACTGTGAATTGGATCAAGTACTACTGCCACAGCTGACATGGTCGCTAGCACTGCTATGCCCTAGAAGCGTACCAATCAACGGCAGTTGTGAATAAGTGTTACAACCTGGTGTCAGGATACACCATGATTATCGCAAGCCTGCTCATACCCTGTGCATTGCACAGCACACTGCCGCCACAACTGATTTTGCTAGTAAAACTGTTATGCCCTAGCAGCGTCCACAGCAGATGCCACAGACTGCCTAAGATTCTCCACAGGTATCCAAACCCCGCCACCCTGAGAGTCATCCGGCAGCAGCAGCGGCAGCGGTGCACAACACAGCAGACCCAATGCAAGTCTGCCCGAGGCAGAGAATGGCACAAGCAGGTCCATAGGGTTGGGTCCACAACCCAGCATAGCAGCTAACTGACCATTCAAGACGGCTAGCACTGCTGTATGCACACTGACATTGCTGCAGGGGACCTCCCAGTCTGTGGTGCTGCTGCCAGTGCTGCTGCTGCTTGCTGCTGCTGGAGGTGTGGCAGCAGCAGGGGGGTTGGGAGAGATCACCGCATCAGCAGCGGCGGGGATGGTGTCTCTGCTATCTGAACCGGGACCCTTGCTGTTGCTGCTGTCAACATTGCTGGGTTCTCCTGCCCCACTACTGCTGACCTTACGGCCGATCTCACCACTACCGCTGCTGCCGCTGGCTTCTGCTGCTGCTGCTGTGGACGCTTCAGGCGCTGCTGCACCACTAGCAGCAGAATCACCAGCACTTAGCTGTCCGGCAGCAGTCGGCTTATACAGTACTACCTGATCCAACTCGCTCTGTGGGGGTGCTCCAGCACCACCCGTAGAAATCCTAAGGTACTCCACGGTCAAACTCACGCCTGAACCCTGTGTTTGCACAATCTGACCAAGATAGCTCAGCAATAGCACTACTGCTTCAATGGCGGAGCACCCCTGAACATCCAAGAAGCTTAGAGGAGCTGACAACCCACCCCCTGCCCCAGTAACCAACCCCTCCAGACCCAAACCCGAAAAACCACCGGACATTCCGAGACTGGCAGGGATCGAACCGGCACCCTGTGACATACTGAAGCCGCCTGGGCTGAAAAGGCTGCTGGCAGCAGCAGCAGTGGTGGGTGGACTGCTGCTAGAGATTGCGGCCTGCTCTAGCTGCAAGATGAGCTGCTGTTCGGGGGATAGGAGGCCAGATGAAAGTGCGCTTGTTATGTCTGTTGCATTGGGTGGGCTGGGGCAGGCTTGACTTGCCGTTGGGGTGTTGCGTGCTGCGGGGTGAATCAGGTAATGGGCCATTGCACCTGCAGTGGTAGCACACAACAGTTGTAACAACTGTTAACACAGTAGTATGTTTCATGCGACATTTGGCTGCTGAGCCATTGGAATAACTCGCAGTTTCGGCAAGTTCCATTGGCTCTGATCAGAGTCATGACTGCTAACATTGCTCCACCTGATTTTGGTATCTCACCTGATAATGCACTGCATGACTCACATTGCCAAATGTCTCGGGTGTCATAAGTTCATAGCTGATCGGTGATCCCTCATATCATCCCTGATGGCCACCCACAACTAACAAATCACGCAGCATTGGCACCACAGCAGACCCCTTTGCTTATGTACCTCAAGCAGTGCATCAAACCACCATAGAAACACCAAGGATCTTGGCAAGTGAGCAATCACTACTGGCTTGTCTAACCAGACACTTGGACAACCAATGCCTATACATAAGACTTAAAATACATCCTTGCTTACCTGATATGTGACAGTCATCGACAATCTGCACAGCAGCCACCATCCCCTCCGCCCCACCCTTCACCACCAGCAGCTCCAGCAACGCTCCATGCACAGCAGCATTACCAGCAGCAAACCCTAGACCCCGGTCTTTTTTGAGCTGTTTGAAGAGCTCCAAGCCCTGAACCCAGCCTCCTGTGTTATACTGGGCTTGCAGGAACGTCAGAAATAACAACTCATCCAGGCTGTCAGGGCTTATCAG
>NSMO01001707.1:0-17054 GCA_002588565.1 Coelastrella sp. UTEX B 3026
GCTTATGGGCTGGACCGAACTGCTATCAGCAAGCTCCTGCTGCAATGCCCAGAGCTCATAACATGCACAAGCATCTACGAAGCAGGGAGGACTCTGCTGTTCTTTAGACACCTAGGTTGGAAGTATGAACAGATTCGGGGCCGCATTATTGCCCAGTACCCGCAGGTGGGCGGGAGTCTGTGCAGTGGCTGTCATGGTCACCAGATCTGTTAATGTAACACGTGCCGTGCCAAACAGCTGTTGGGCAATCGTCAACAGCTGCTGCATGTTGACTTGTCCGGCATCCCCAGGCTCAGCCGGAACTCGCACCAGCTGCCACCTTCAACAGCTTGGACCTTGACCTTGCAGTCAACAACGATGCTGCATGCACAGCAAACATGCAGGTGGCCGATTTTTTTTACTGCTGAGACCGTGAACGCAGCGCCATTCACAGCAGCAATATACACATGATGACCTTGCATAACCCACGATCGTTTTGTTGGCATCTATTCACTGCAGGTGTTAACCAAGCAGATTGAGCGTGATATACAGCCAGTTATCCATGAGCTTGCTGGGCTGGGCTGCACTCCTCCTGACATCAAATTGCTGGTGAGGCAGCAAACTGGTGCAAGCAGTAGGATGTGTCTGCTGCCTCATGCAAAGCTCAGCATGAAGATCCCGTGCAACGCACCCTGCTGGTCCTGCAATGCATGCAGTGACGCATACATGCTGCAGTCAGCTATAGTTGGTTACTGAGCCGCACTGCAGGATGGACCGCAGTAGCAGCAGCCTGTATGCAGTATGCAGTGATTGTATGTGCAAAACAGAGCTTGATGCTATGAGCCATGCTGGTGTGGCAGCACCTGCCTCACACCCCACTGCCCAATGTCTGTATTGTTGTCCTACCCAGGTGTGGGAGTACCCCCGCATATTCACTGTTGGCAAAGATTACCGCAGACATATCCGCAAGTTCCAGTACTTAGAGCTCTATGGCCTCAAACTGCCAGGTCGCAACAGCAGCAGTAGCAGTAGCAGTAGGCAGCATGCAGAGGAGAGTGAGAGTGACAGCGGCAGTGACAGCGATGGTTACTGCAGTAGAGGAGTTAGAGATAGCTTGGAGTGGCTGCTCATGACAGTGCAAAATTGATCACAGTGCAAACTGACCAACAGCAGTAACCACTCACCAGGAGTGGCCAGCGGTCGGCGCCTCCAGCTGCGGTGGCTTGCGGTGCTTGCTGGGGGCGGTCATGGACGGCCAGCAGTAGGTGGCAGCAGCAGACAGCAGTAGACAGCCTGTTGCCTTGATGCAAGCAAGGGTGTGCTGGAGAGACAGCTCGGGGTGGCTGCTCATATTGGTGCAACACGGATCAGCAACAGCTGGATGGCAGAGGGGGTGTTTAACCTTCGTGAAGCTGCAGCAGGGTTCAGAGATCATGGGGGGCAGTCCCAGTGATGTTTTGAGGCTGACCAAGAGTGCTCAGTGCTGCGCAATGCTGAGCAGCGCTGAGCGCGGTCAGCAGCAGCAGGCGCATGTGGGCCTCCATGTTTGGGCGCCACCTGTTAAGTTTAGCCCATGCAGCAGGAAACACCAAGCAGATTGCTGTATGTTGGATGCATGGGGCCGCTACCTGATGTATGCTTCTGCTCCTGTTTCCAGAGTGCTGTGTAGATACGGCAGGGGAGTGAGAGACATTCATTGGCTGTTTACAACGGTGCAGACCCGACCAGCAGCAAACCAACATTGACAGCAATACTGGGCAGCGGCAGTCCATATTGGGCAGCAGTATAGGGAGCCAGGGGTAGCCGTGTGAATGCTGATGACAATGCAGAATCGAATCGTAGTGCTCAGCAGCGGCAGTATAGTGGTTGGTCAAATACGACTGCAGCAGCAGGGTGGGGGTGGGGGTGGGGGGTGCAGTTAGGTTAGACCAACAGCGGGATTGGTTGTTACATTTATCAGATATGGCTATGGCTTTTTGGGTTTATTTTGGCTTTCTTGCATTGTGTGCTACTGCCAAGTAGCAGATGGACTGAAGACTATGTACATGCATACTTGTGGGCATTCCCGTTCCTGGATTTTGCTTTGACTGCTGTACAATACTGTCTCTGTTATGTGCATATGTTGTCACAGTGTGCCGCTTGTTTGTTTCAAGTAGTGGCCTACACTTGAGCGGGTTGGTTGTGTGCATTTCTGAATAAGAGGAGCACTTTGTGCTTTCAGGGCTTCAGAGGTGCTGTGTAGTGAAAGTGACTGAGCCATGCGACAAATGTCAAATGTGCTGGCAAGAGTCATTAGCAGTTACTGGTGACACGGGTGTCCTGTATTCTGTTGTCTGCCAGACAAGTTGTACCCCTAGAACTGTTGTTTTACTGCATGTGTATCATTGTGTTCTATGATGCTTATTGTGGTGTGATCTGATGCTGTAAACTTGACAGCCGCTGCACTCCACGGCGCCAGTATTTTGTGATTTTGTCACCATTCATCCCAGGGCTTTTGAGCAGCAACACCGTGCAGCAGTCCGTGGCACAATTGCCAATGCATTATGCTCATGTGCTGGAGCTGGTTTGTGGCGGGGTTCAACCCTACAGTTTGTGACACTGTCACACGCAGGTGTTCCAATTACGTATACTTACTATTGTTTGCTGGTGACGCAGAACTTCTAGCTTGTACAGCAAACTCGTCTCTGACATCAATTGATGCGTGGCGGTTGTTTTAAGCCGCCAATTGCACGATGTCAGCAGTGCCCTCCCTGCTTCCTGAGTGGCTGCACTTACAGGCAAATGTCATGACATATGACAGGGTCATTGATTATCTGGTGCTGAATGTGTTGAACCTTCCGTGTGAGTTTTACCAAGCGTCTACCGGTGGGCACAAATGTGCAGACAAGCCGGCTGTGACTGACCTGTCAAGCTGCATCCTCCGTGAGTTTAAATTACATTTGCGTCTTCAAGCCGCTTGGGCCTTCGATTACAGCACAAAGGATTTGCACTTGTCACGATAGCGCACTTCAAGGGGCTAGCGCGGGCGCTGCAGGGCTGTCAGCGCGTTCGGATCGTTTGTGCTGTTTCAGGCATGAGCAAACGCAGCAAAGTGAGTTGTTGGGTCGAAATGATACACGCATTGGCGCATTGATAGTGTAATGTAGGCCTGATCAGGCCCTCGCGACAGGGGGCAGCTGTTTAGGCCGGCAGCAAGCATACTTGGTAACCCCTGTCTTCTGTTGGGGCCTGCAGTGGTCGCAGCATCCTGCACAACATCCCAATCATGCCTTCCGAATCGAGTTACACCACGTTATTCTAATATTCTTTGAAATCTCACAGGCCAAAGCGGCTCAGACCGTAGTGGAGCATGGACCAGAGCTGCAAGCAAACCCAGCAGCTGCTGATACAGCAGAAGCAGATCCTGAGCCAGCCCCCAAGCGACCCCGAGCAGGCAGGAAGAAATCACAGGACAACTCAGCAGTAGAAGATGCGCAGCTCCCAGCTGCCAAGCGTAGTGCTGGCAGAAAACCAAGGGGGAAACAGCAACAGAAGCAGCAGGAACCAGAGCAGGCTTCAGAGCAACAGGAGCAGCAAGGTCCCGAACCAACAGCAGCAGCAGATGAAGCAGTCAAGCCGAAGAAGGCTGCACCCGGCAAGAGAGCAGTCGCAGCAGCAGCAGCAAAGCCAGCAGCTGAGAAGCCGGTGCGTGACGGCTGGAATTGTTGTGGCAGTTGCAGCTGCTTACTGCATGGTGAACATCCTTGGTGTTTGTACGTACTGCCAGACCCTCTGCAGCCATGCATGACTGCTGCATGGCCTAAGCCTGTGCAAGTGCGCTGACTGGCCAGACAAGCTATTTCTGTGTATATACTCTGAGTGCTCCTCCTGGCAGCCTGGTAACGTGCTGGTTGTAATGATTCTGTGGGGTGGGTCCTGCAGCGAGAGCACGGACATCACGTTCCTGCACCCAGACACCCAGACACCCAGACACCCAGTCAACATCCAGCTTCATTTACAGTAATCAGTACAGTAATCAGTCGCCTGTTTTGGCCTCAGGCTGCCAGGTCACCGGCCAATATCCGAGTCATGCAGCACAGTGTTCTGGCAGCATTGTAGCATGCTAGTGCTTCCATGACCCATTGTTAGTAGGTGGTACGCTTGTCATAATGCTCAACATAATGTCAGACTTCAACCAGCCGCCGCTGTGCGTCCAAAGCATGGTTGAGCAACTATCTACCGTTGCTGTGGTGTGTTCCTGCAGCCATATTATCTGGTCAAGAGCGAGCCGCAGGAGTTTTCCATAGATGACCTGGAGGCAAAACCCAACCAGACTGAACCCTGGGAAGGTACGTCGCGTTGATGGTGCTTGCTATCGCAGACTTTAGCACTGAAACAGCGTATGGCTGCCTTATGCATAGTATCGCTGTGTCCATCAAAACAGGCAAGTGCTTTGATGTTGCTGATTTTGTCATATGCCATCACTACTGCCAAACAGCATCGCCGATGTGCGTAAGTCGACAGAGTATTGTGTTATCGCACAACAGCACAGATTGTTACGCCGCCACTACTGCTGCTGTCACTGGCACAGGTGTCCGAAATGCTCAGGCGCGCAACATCATGCGTGGTATGGCGGTTGGTGACCTGGCGTTCTTCTATCACAGCAGTTGCAAAGTACCAGGCATTGTTGGTATAGCACAGGTAACTATACTACAAAGCACAGCTACTTTGACTCTTGCCATGCCAGTGCAGTTATAGAGAGAGAGAGAGAAGTTACGGTGGATACCTCACCATCTAGAATGGTACTCTCCACACCCAATAGGAAACCGATTGCAACCAACAAAGGATAAGACCAGATGAAACCCTGTCAAGCACTCGCTCTCTGTTTTCGCTTTTATGTCCGGCTTATGCAGCCGGATACGCACACTGAAAAAGTATGTAACTTATGGTAGCAGTATAATGGCAGGGTTATAACCGTTGCAGGCTTCAGTAGGCTCGGCTGCCGAGTGGCGGCACACAAACAGTGGCTCTATTGAATTGACCCTTACTATGTTTGGCCAGCCTTTATCACAACCATACTACTGGCAGGACCTGTGCCAAAAGTGTGTTGCTTCCTGCTCACCGTATAGCTCACACAGTGTAATGATGAAGGGCGTGAATTTCAGCATGTGTGGATGCTGCGTTGTAGGTCGTGCGGGAGGCCTATCCAGACCCAACTGCTTTCGACCCTAAGAGCAAGTACCACGATGCCAGCAGCAGTGAAGACAGCCCCAAGTGGTGGATGGTAGATTGGAAGTTCATTCGGAAACTCAAACGGCAGATAACATTAGAAGAGCTGAAGGACCACAAGGATGGGCCCTTGGATGGAATGGCGCTGTTCAACAGGCCGAGGTTGTCGGTGCAGCCAGTGACCAAAGGGCAGTGGGACTTTGTTCTGTCGCTAGAGGAACAAGACGCTTGAGACTGTCCGCGGCCCCGGTTGGTCTTGCGCTTGGTCGGTGCTTGGCTTGACCACTTTGCCAATTGATTATAAACCACTAAGGCCTACTAGGCCCCGGGGCCTGGGACAGTTGCGGAGTCAGCAGGTCCTGCAGACGGCTCCTTGCAGGTAGAAAAGTCGTCAGGTTGCGCAGTTGTCTGCGCTTTATGCAGGTGTGCACGAGGAGCAGGTTCATATACAGTCTGCCACCACTGTAAAGTTCAGCTCATGCAAGTGTGTGCTGCTTGGCGGCAGGAGCAGTCCTGTTCAGCAGCCGCTGGAGTCCATCAGCAGGATATCCTCGACAGGGATCTCAAACAAGCTGCAGCGATGCCCATCCTTCACTTAGACCTCGGCGCTGCGCAGATATTGAAACATCTGACTAGAAGCTGAGGAGACGTCGACGGAACCAAGTGGATTTAATTTGTGCAGGACAACAGCGCGGCTATGTGATGCTGATCAGCAACAACAAGGAGTTACACTCGCATGTCTCATACATTGACTTGTGAAGCGCTAGTTTGCAGCAAGCTGCTCGTGACCACTGCTTGTGAGCACTACGAGAGTACCGGTGGTGTACAACTTCAATTTGCCCTAACAGACTTGAGACAGGGGTACCGCTCAGCGTATGTTCTTTCAGAGTAGTCCTCACGTCTTTGCACAAGCATCGGTGCCCAGCAAGGTGGACTCTGCTCGCGTCGTTTGGAATTTGCCCACCGGTGCTTGTGCTTGCGCAGCTGCTCATACTCTCGTGTTGCAAATCAGGTTCATTCATCCCCGTGCAGTTCACAAAAAGCAGCGCAGCGCAAGCTGCTTTGCATTAGCAACCTAAAGCTGCAGATGGAGATGGACGCTGTTTTCCAAGAAAGCACGCCTGCACTCGCTGTAAGCCAGGTACGCCATGCGACCGCACCCCTTAGTTTTCTGTGGTTTGCATGTGATCTGCTGGCCCTGCCTTGCTTTGCTGCAAGCTCATCGCAATTGCCAGTTTTGCAGACTGCCAGTGGGAGTCACGACCTTGTTGTGCTATTATAGCTGCATGACAGAGTATCACAGGCGAACTGCTGCTGGTGCCGTCGCGGATGCCCGCCCTGCAGGCTCTTATGATAGCGGTTCAGCATCCTGCTCTTGTAGCAGATGTGCAGATGGTGTGCAGCATATTGCAGACATGCAAGACTTTGAGAGCAGTCCTGCAGCAGTCAGCCGGGCAGCTCACAGTTGTAATCAGCAATGGTTGGAAGATACCTCGTGTGCATATGCTCTCCAGACTTGCGACATGGCTGCCAAAGCATGCTGGTCTTGTGAACGGTATCAGGTTGCAGACGTGTAGGAACAGTCCACTTGTTGAGCACAGCACAACAGACAACATGATGGCAGCTTTGTTGTCAACTGCAAGGCCAGCACTACGCCTGAAGTCCTTCATGGCTAATCATATAGTTGGTGCAGAGGTCCTGCAGGCCTTGCCAGCAGCTTCCTTAACACAGCTGCTCATTGAAGGCGTTTTGTACTTCGAAGCATCGGAAGCGGACCCAAACAGCAGCGCAACCCTGCAGGCTTTGGAACAGATTACTGGCCTTAAGGACCTATCCTTGAAGTGCCACAGCTATCAGGTGGGGTCTGTGCTTCTAGGACTGAACTTCGACTAATTTGCTATGAGGCAAAACATTCGATGGATACCTTGTTGTCTCAAGGCTTGCTTCGTCCGTCTATCATAGATGACCAGAGGGCTTGCAAACTGGCCACATTGGAGGTGCAACCTTCTCATATTGTGTGTCTCCTCTGCCCGGCTTCAAAGAGCCAGCAATGTGCCGGTGCATCAGATTAGCAAGTTGGTACTGTGTATCACACTAACCCCGCAGGATAGCAGCTACATGTGCCACATGCCATACAACCATTGCCTAGCAGTTACTTAATGCCTCGCTTGTAATCAGTCTATGCTGCTTCCTGTCGTTGCATTGTTATTACCACAGAAGCCGCTGTCAAGCAACATGTTGGCAGTTGTCAACAGGCTCAGCTGCTTGACACGGCTACACCTGTCATGGATGTCAGCAGACTGCACTTTTGAGTTGTTGCCACAGCGGCTGGAGCAATTGAGCCTATCTGCCACCTGCAAAACCAAGCCATTGATGCTGCAACATTTAACAGGTACCTAGTGAGGGCTGCATTTTGACAAAGATTCTGCTGATGTTACCATGTCTAATTGTGTGGTGACAGCATGTGGATGTCTAGACAACCTGCCCTTTTCACATATGAGCGTACTTCTCGTAGTGCTTGGTCCTTTTATGTGCTTGCCAAGCAACAGTATCGGCACTGAATTTTGTGTGCCGCTTCAAAGTGCGTTGTGGTGCTTCCCTTTCACGTGGTTCCACTAGTAGACCATCGCATTGGCCAGCAAACACAGACCTGGCCGCCAAATGCAGCCGTGAACTTGAACTCCATTGGCTCGTCTTTCAATATGGTGCTCCTGCACCTTGCTCTATTGCTCTGTCAACATGCCTAGTGCAATTTTGATGAATGGCATCGCTGTCCTACAGGCTTGAAGCACCTTGTACTTCAGATGCGTGGAACACCAGCTGATGGCTCAGGCTTGCCCAACACCCTTACAGGCCTTGACATTTGTGTTCTGAACAGTGTCGGCATGCATGTGCTAGAACGGCAGCTGGGCTTACAGAGTTTGACGCGCCTTCAGACCCTCAAGGTTTGTCCCGGTCAGGGGTTGATGCGGTTGGTGGTGGATTACATCACGCTTCTGGTAATCGTATATGGATTGCCCGGCAAACAGTCCATGTTGTGAACCTCCAAGGGTGTGTAAAGTGTTGCTATCAACTTGGCATTGTATGAAGCAGCAGTCCTGGGCTGCATTTGCTGCTGATTTTGTGCATCTGTCCTTTGCACAAGACTCAGGTTAGAATGTTGTAATTCAGACATGTATTGAATACATCTTCGTGCTGCTGCAGTTTGCGGGCGTTTAGCCTCAAAACTGACACAAACACATGTGGAATTTGCTGTAGACAACCAACTTGGTTGAGGACGGGCAAGGCCTGAAGCTACTAACATGTCTCACCAACCTGACCAAGCTGCAACTGTACTACTGTAAACCAAACAAAGCAATTGGAGTAGCCCCGGGCTGGAAGCAGCTAAGCGCCTTGCACAGCTTGAGTTTTGCATTGGGCAGGGAGAATCTAAATGACCAAGAGGCGTGTGTGTTGCTGGCGAGTTTGCGGAGCGCCACCAACCTCACCCAGCTAGAGATTCTCACTGACGGTGCCTTACACTATGGCATGTTTGCAGACGATGTGATGTTGTGTCAGTACCTCACAGGTGTGTTAGCCAGGCAACGTCTATCTTGTTGTCAGCTGGGCATAATTGCCTCCTATGCAGGTTTGCTATACATAGCCTATGCAAGGCATCATTCAGCACTCAATATCCTATACCACGGGCGCCCACAGCCGGCTGTCGGCACTGTCATGACGAGTTTGTTTCGTGCTGGCAGGCAACATCATGATCATGTCTTAATGCTGCTTTTTACTTTTGCATATCAACATGTTTTGTGTTCAGTTTAGGCAGGAAACCGCGTTGTAGTTGTTCAAATGCAGGCAATGACCATGGTGCAAGCAGCTCAGCCACCGCCGCAAGGCAGCAACCAGGTGTTTGGCTACACTTGTGTTGCTCACAGTTCATTGGTTCACTCATAAAGTGGGAGCATGCACACATGGACTCGCCAATAGTTGACTATGTGAAGGCTCCATTTGGGTTTGCTCTAACGCCTCCAGTTTTGAAAGTGTCACCAACTTCAACACAACTGCCATATGTGTAATTCTTTTCTGCCAGATCTGAAGCAATTGAAGCAACTCTCATTGTACTACTGTGGCGGCCTTTTGGTGCAAGAGGCTGTTCTACCTATCACAACTCTCACTGGCCTGACACAACTAATCTTGGGTGGAGCAGATGGCTTGAGTGATGTTGCTGCCACTGCACTCGCTGGCCAACTACAACAGCTACGACACCTTGAGATCTCGCATTGTGGGCTTACTAGCGCTGCTAGCTTTGCTGCTATCGGTACGCTTCAGCAGCTGACACACCTGGCGCTTTCGGGCGGCGCCAAAGCTGGGATACAAGACCAAGACATCATGTTGTTGACAGGTTTGACGGGCCTCAAACACCTCGCAGTTGGGAAGATGTTCAGTGCCAATGCCATCAATGGCTTCTGGGCTGCTGTTGGATCACGCCCCATGGAACAATGTCACAATATTGCTGGCTTTGATGACGTGGGCTGGCTGTAGCGGCTGAATTGTTACCAACATACATTCTGGAACTGGGTTGCGAAGGCTAGAGACGCACCTTCAGTGCTCCAGACTGTGGGTGATATGTGTGTCCTGTGGGTGGTGTGTACCTCTGGTGTGTGGCTCTCTGTGGGTATTTACAAGCTTTCCAGTGTGCCACTACCGTATGTGTTGCACATGTGGGTGAGAAATGAGACGCAGAATATTAATGTTGTCCATACTCTGCAATGGAGTGATGTTCCAATTGGTTCTAATTCACTCGGCATCCCATCCTGCACTGGAATCTTGGCCAGTGACCAAATGGCAGTGGTAGTTTGGGACGTCACTTGTTCAGAATCTGTCGCTAGATGAACAAGACGCTTGAGACTGTCCGCCGCCGGCCTCGCCGAGACCACCAGTTGGTCTTGCACTTGATAGGTGCTTGGCTTGACCAATTTGCCAATTGGTCATGAATCTGTTCATCAATTTATTTTGGTAATTATAATTATTGGTGATTCATAAACCACCAGGGCCTACCCCGGGACCGTCCCAACGGTTGCGGCATATAGATGGTCCTGCAGACGGCTCAGCAAGGAAGCCTTGCAGGTAGAACAGTCGTCGTTATGCGCAGTTGTCTGCGCTTTATGCATGTGTGCACGAGAATCAGGTACATGTACAGTCTGCCAGAACTGTGGAGTTTAGCTCAATGACATGCAAGTGTGTGCTGCTTGGCGGCAGGAGCAGTCATGTTCAGCAGCCGCTCGAGTCCACTGGCAGCAGGATATCCTCGACAGCGATCTCACACAAGCTGCAGCGATGCCCATCCTCACTTCAAGTGAAGAAGAAGGTCGGACCTCGGAGCTGCGCAAAGCTTGAACCATCTGACTGGAAGCTGAGGAGACGGAACCAAGTGAATTTGATTTGTGCAGGACAGCAGCGCGGCTATGTGATGCTGGTCAGCGTCAGCAAACAGCTGCACTCGCATGAGACATGAGTTGGTTTGTGAAGCGCTACTACGGTTTGCATCAAGCTGCTCGTGACCTCTGCTCGTGAGCACTATGAGAGTGGTGTACAACTTCAACTTCCCCTAACAAACTTGAAACAGGGGTACCGCTGGGACTTCTCCCAGAGTAGTCCTCACGCGTCTTTGCACAAGCATCGGCGTCCAGCTTGCTGGACGCAACTCTGGTCACGGCGTTTAAAACTTGCCCGCCAGCGTTTGTGCAGCTGCTTATTATCTCGTGGTGCAAATTAGGTTCACCCATACCCGTGGAGCTCACAAAAAGCAGCGCAGCGCAAGCTGCTATGCATTAGCAACCCAAAGCTGCACATGGAGATGGACGCTGTTTCCCAAGAAAGCACGCCTGCACTCGCTGTAAGCCAGGTATGCCGTGCGACCGCACCCTTGATGTTTTGTGTGGCTTGCATGTGATCTGCTGTTCTGCCTGGTTTTGCTGCAAAACCATCGCAATTGCCAGCTGTGCAGACTGCCAGTGGGAGTCACGACCTTGCTGTGCTGCTATAGCTGCATGACAGACTATCACAGGAGAACTGCTGCTGGTTCCTTCGCAGATGCCCGCCCTGGAGGCTCTTATGATAGCGGTTCAGCATCCTGCTCTTGTAGCAGATGTGCAGATGGTGTGCAGCATGTTGCAGACATGCAAGACTTTGAGAGCAGTCCTGCAGCAGTCAGCCGGGCAGCTCACAATTGTGATCAACAATTTGAAGGAACCTCCTGTGCATATGCCCTCCAGACTTGCGACATGGCTGCCAAAGCATGCTGGTCTTGTGCACGGTATCAGGCTGTGGGCGTGTATGAATAGTCCAGTTGCTGAGCACAGCACAACAGACAACATGATGGCAGCTTTGTTGTCATCTGCAAGGCCAGCACTACGCCTGAAGTCCTTCCTGGCTAGTTATATTGTTAGTGCAGAGGTCATGAAGGCCTTGCCAGCAGTTTCCCTAACACGACTGATCATTGAAGGCAGTTTGTACTGCCCAGCATCGGAAGCGGACCCAAACAGCAGCGCAACCCTGCAGGCTTTAGAACAGCTTACTGGCCTTAAGGACCTAGCCTGGAGCTGCCACAGCCGTCAGGTGGGATCTGTGCTCTTGAGACTGCACTTCCAACCAATACAAGTTTGCTGTGAGGCTGAAGAATCAGTGGATACTTTACCGTCTAAGCGTTGCATGTGACTTGTCAGTCTGTTGACCAGAGGGTGCAAAGTGGCCACATTGGAGGTCTAGCCTTCTCATATTGTGTATCTTCTGTGCCCTGCTTCCAAAGAGCCAGCAATGTGCCGTTGCATCAAATCAGCAAGTTGGTACTGTGTATGGCACCAACCCGGCAGGATAGCAGCTCATATACATGTGCCACATGCCATACAACTGTTGGCTAGCAGTCAGGTGGAGCTTCATTTGTTATCAATATATGCCGCTTCTTGTCTTGCATTGTCATCTTCGCAGGAGCCGCTGTCAAGCACCATGTTGGCAGTTGTCAACAGGCTCAGCTGCTTGACACGGCTACACCTATCATGGATTTCAGCAGATTGCACTTTTGAGGTATTGCCACAACAGCTGGAGCACTTGAGCCTATATGCCACCTGCACAACCAAGCCATTGATGCTGCAGCATTTAACAGGTGTGTGTGTGGGTGGGTGGGCGTGTGTGTGTGTGGGTGGGTGGGTGGGTGTGTGTGTGGGGGGGGGGGGGGGGACGCATGTTGGACAAAGGCAGCATGTGGATGTCTAGACAATCTGCCCTTTGAAAAACGGGCATACTTTTGGTAGGCCGTAGTTCTTACATGTGCTTGCTAAGCAACCGCAACAGTATCAGCAGTGAGTTCTGTGTGCCGCTTGAAAGTGCGTTGTAGTGCTTTCCTAACACTTGTTTCGGACTAGTAGACCATAGCATCAGCCAGCAAACACAAACCTGGCCGCCGAATGCAACCCTGAACTGGAATTTCAATGGCACATCTTACAATTCTGTGCTCCTGCACCTTGCTTTATTGCTCCGTCAACATGCTTACTGATGAATGACATCGCTGTCCCATAGGCTTGAAGCACCTTGCACTTCGGATGCGCGGCACACCAGCTGATGGCTCAGGCTTGCCCAACACCCTTACATGCCTTGACCTTTATGTTGACGATGATGCCGGCAAACATGTGCTAGAACGGTTGGGCTTACAGGAGTTGACGCGCCTTCAGACCCTGAAGGTTTGTCCCGGTCCGGGGTTGATGCCATTGGTGGGGAACACCACACTTCTCACAATCATGGGTTGATTGCCCGGCAAACAGTCCTTGTTGTGAACCTCCTTCACGTCAAGTGTACTGTCCTGTGGCATGCACAAAGCTATCATATTGTTGCCACTCCTCCTCCTTTTGAAAACCGCAATTCACCGGTATGTGCTTGACTTGCGTAATGTTGAAGCAGCATTGCGTGTCATTCTGGGCTGCTCTTCCTGATGATATTGTGAGCCATGCATGTATGTAGATTACACAAGACTCAGGTTGGAGTGGTATGGTACAGTATGTGGTGCTTTAGTGCTTGAAACTGACCCAAACACATGTGTTGTTTGCTGTAGGCAATCAACTTGCCTGAGGACCATCAAGGCCTCAAGGGACTCACATGCCTCACCAACCTGACCTAGCTGCAACTGCAGTACTGGAAACCAGACAGAGCAATTGGAGCAGCCCCAGGCTGGAAGCATCTCAGCACCTTGCACAGCTTGCGTTTGTATTTGGGGGGTGAGAATCTCAGCAACCAAGAGGCGTGTGTGCTGCTGACGGGTTTGCGGAGCGCCACCAACCTCACCGAGCTGGAGATTTCCGTCAACGGTTTGGGGATAGGTGGTTTGTTGAAAGATGATGTGATGTTGTGTCAGTACGTCACAGGTGTGTCAGCCAGGCATTGATTGCCTTTTTGCCAGCTGGGCATGGTTGCCTCATATGTGGGTTTGCTGAACATAGCCTATGCAAGGGCAACATTATCTCAGCACCTAATATGCTTTGGGTTGCTGGTACGGCCATGACTGTAATGGAATTTGTGCTAGCAGGCAACATAGTGATCAAGTCTTGCATGCTGCTTGCTATTCTTGCATTTCAACACAGAACAATATCTCGCGCGTGTGAAATCATGTTGTAGTTAATCAACTGCACTTCTCGCTACACTTGAATTGGTACAGTCCCTTGCTCATACAGTTCGAGCATGCACACATGGATTAGTTAATGTTTGAATCAATCTCAGTCCATTCCAATTCGCTCTAGTCCCTCCTAAGCGTCACCGTCTTCAATCAAAACTGCCACTGTGTGTTGTCCTGTTCCTGCTAGACCTGAGGCAACTGAAGCAACTCACATTGGAAGATTGTGGCGGCCTTTCAGTTGAAGAGGCTGTTCTACCTATCACAACTCTCACTGGTCTGAACAGGCTATATATTGGTGGAGCAAGTGGCTTGAATGATGGTGCTGCCACTGCAATCGCTTGCCGACTACAACAGCTACAAAACCTTATGATCTGGCATTGTGGGCTTACCAGCGCTGCTAGCTTTCCTGCTATTGGTAGGCTGAAGCAGCTCACATACCTCGCACTCGCGGGGGACACCAAAGCTGGGATACAAGACCAGGATATCATGTTGTTGACAACTTTGACGGGCCTCAAGCATCTCACAGTTAAGCAGATGTTCAGTGCCGATGCCATCGATGGCTTCTGGGCTGCTGTTGGATCACACCCCATGGACTGATCACTCAATATTGCTGGCTCTAATGATGTGGGCTAGGGGTTGTGAAAGCTAGGAAGACACCATCAGTTCTTTCAATGTGAATGATATGGTTTGCTTGTGGGTGGGTGTGTACCTCTGGTGTGTGTTTCTGTGGGATCCACAAGCTATCTAATATGCCATTTCGGTATGTGTTGCACATGTGGGTGAGAAGTGAGACGCAAAACGTTGTTTTGTATGCTGCAGCGGAGAAATGTTACAAATTGGCATCAAATCACTCGGCATCCGTCCTGCGCTGATATCTTTTTGTAGATCAAGTCACGTCAACCAAGGGTCGTCGTTTCAAAAGGGGGGGGGGGGCTTGAAGACGGTTATCGCTTTTTCAGAGGCTCCGTGTAGTTGAAGCTTTTAGTTCGTACTTACGATGTTTGCCACCATGCTATGGTGTTGAGTCACTCTTGGGTGTGGAATTGTTGTGTTTGCTATTGCATGTATACAGCTGAGTTTTCAACAGCCAGGTGTAAAAAGGCCCAGCAACTCTCAAGAGCGTGTGATTGCTAGTGTGTGTCCCGTATTTCACTGTAAATGAGACACTTGCACATTTCTTGTTTGATTGCCGAGAAGTGCAGAGCCCAAGGTAAAGAATGTATGATGGTACTCCTGGTCTTCTTGAATAGGTCAAAGTGAGTGCATGCCATGCTACTGGTATTATGGGTATTGATAGCCACAAGCGTGTTTATCTGTTTGTCTCAGACAATTATGGGTATTCAGCGATCATTGGGGTTCAGCTGTGCAGTTGAGATGTGTGCTCCCTTCGATCACCCAGTATGCGTAATCATTACATTCGGAATGCCTAGGATATTTTGTCCCCTTCGAGGCGAGTATGGCAGTGATACAATCACTGCGCTGGGTGTTGTCGTGTTTGCCTCTTGATGGGGCACGGGGCCGATAGCGTACAGCTATGGCTGGCATTTAGCTTACACAATGTCATATCAAACATCCAATGTATTCATATCCAGCAAAAGCAGTTCACACGGGGTGGGCATGCTTCGGGGGGGGGGGGTCTTAGCTATGCACACGTGTTACAGTGGTGTCACTATCAGGTTGGGCCTTGGGGCCATTGGTCACTTAAGTTCCGTGTCCAGTCTCTTTGCGGCACCCGCCCTTTTCCACCCGTAGCCTGTTTGTCTAGTTGTCGGTGCAACGTTCCCTGCCTGCAGCCTGTGGGCTGCCCCACCCGCGGGCGCGCCTTCAGCCTGTGGGCTGCCCCACGCGCGTGCCTTTTTGGCTGATTTTTGTCCTGGTGACTTCCACCTAAAGATGTGGCGTTTTCAATTTTACATCCCTCAATAATTATGGCTATGTTCAGGCTATCGCAGTCTCAAGAGTAGTTCGAGCCTGAAATGACCGGGGTCGTTCTCATACCTTCGGATTGTGCCGATCGGCACAGTCGCGACTGTGCAACTTATGGCCATGGCGGTGCGTGGTTGACCGTATCAAGCTTTGCCGTGATAGATTCCAAGCAGCGCGCACTCAGGAATGTCAAACGTCGCTTATTTGTAACACTATAGTCCAACCCTCGCTCGACACACTGCTGCTTCAACTGATGTTGCTTGGCACAACCCGATCGCAACAATGATGTGCTGATGAGCAAACACACAGACGCATGCCACAATTGACCGGTCAAACCAAACACGGATCCGAGTAGAGTCTACTGCGCTGGTTGGGCCTACTAGCGACCAAGTGCTTTGCAGCACAAATGTGTCATAATGCTACTGAGATCTGCAAATGGCCAATCATTCACAACCATTCATGGCGGCCGCCATCGCCACACACTCATGAGCGCTAAACTTCACACTCAGAACAATCATGTTGTATCAATGTATGGAATTGGCACATGCTTGCGTCAAAGGAACTGATGTTGGTCTAGGGGGCTATTGAACCATACACCCCCCCCCCCCTTTCATGTATACCCCATGCATATTACTGCAGCTATTGCCGCATCTGACATGTTGAGCCATTATCACATTCACATGAGAAAGCCTTATGCCGGCTGGTCATTAGCTACCAGGCACCAAGCCCAACACGGCTTGCAACTCCGGATCTAGCTGTACTACATCCTCAGTTGGTACCATCAGCTGACTCAATAGCTCTCCCTTAGCCAAGTTTTGTGCCACCGCTACTGCTGTTATTGCTGCTTCCGTACGTCGAGTGTCTAGATCTTGTACTGCCGTGGGGTCTAGCTTGTGCTGTTGCGGAGCAGTTGCTGACAGATGTTGCACCACATTATCTCTCATACTGCATACGAACTCAGTGATGTCTTCAATCTTAACCACTGCTGGGCCTTGCACCCCGGCTGCGTACTCTTTTGCGGTAGCCCCTCTGAGCCCTATTTGTACTGCCCGTCTTTCCAGCTTCTGGCCCAGATAGTCATGGTCTGGGTCCCATTGAACCACGACATCGTGGTTTTTTGTCTTTCCAGCATTACTGTGTACGCTCAGTATGGCATTGGTTCGCAGCCGGTCAAACAACCATTGCTTCTTGAGGTGCACTGCTATGACGCGCTGCTGGTTGTGTTTGCTTGCCCACCCAGAGCGATACATCATCCACATGAAACCAGGCTTTACCCACGTCATACGGTCTG
>NSMO01001709.1:190-11679 GCA_002588565.1 Coelastrella sp. UTEX B 3026
TGCTTTGTTCTGCTGGCTGTTGGCTCTTGGTTGGCCACAGTGTCTGCATGTGCAACTGCATATGCAGTCCTGTTGGCTGGGGTGGCCCCACTCAATCTGTTGATGCGTGTGCTGTTGCTGCTTGTGTTGCATGGGGCGGTTCGAGGCGGTGGAGTACATGCCCTATGCATTGTAATCACCAGTATTACGTTTGTTCCTCTGGGTCGCTTGTGGTCACCGTCTCCGAGGCTGCCCAGGCCGACATTGCATGAATCGGGGTGTCCAATGACTCTGAAGTGGCTGCAGTCAGCTGAGTAGGGATTTGTGATGCGGGGTCTGACGCGACTGACCGGCCTCGACCCTCGTACGTGAGACTGTGAAGTTTAGCTCATGCAACATAGTATGCCAAGCAAATTGCTGTATACTACATCATGATGGCACTACTGTGGCATGCGTTTGAAACGTGCAGTGCGTTTACCCCCCTTCACCTCAACGAGCATTCAATGCCGGGACGAGGCTGTGCTACGCAACTTGAGCTGACAAGCACCGGCGGCTGATGCTCGGCATGTTTATCACCTGTCATCGCCAACGGGTCTGGTTGCTCCCGGCCGGAAGTTATGGCCGTGGTGGCGAGGTCAATTCGGCGTGGTGTATTACGTGGTGAGTTATCACGACCCAAAGGCTTACAGCCGGAACGAATAATCTTTCTCTTTCCTTTCGGCGTCAGCATACACCACGCTCTCTTTCCGACGTCGGAATCGTCGACGATTCGAGCGGGACGCACATCCACAGTGTTTGGCGTACTGCTTTGGGACGATGAGGCCACCGCGACTGCCGGTACGGATGTTCCACATTTGCACGGGGTCCCAGCCCATCCGGACGAAACCCCAGCTCGCGAAGTGACACCGACGGTTCGACACACCGACGGTTCGACACACCTGTACAGCTAGACGGCAAAAATTGTGTGTTCACAAGTGTTAAAGTGGACCTCAGCACCAGCGCACGTACCGCACAATACTCCCTTCTGATCATGATAAGCTATATCTGAAACATGTTCCTAGAGCCCCTTCGCAGCATTTCCATGGCCTGCCCGTGTAAACAGCCCTCGTGGGGTGACTCGATGTACTGTATGTTAAAGTTATTGAGCCATGCAACAGATTAGATGCGCTGACAAAAGCTGCGGTGTATGCGTCACGTACGTTGACCAGACATCATGATCAGACAGAGCCGAGACTGCAAACTTGGCGACCACCTCAAACCTCAACCACTGTATGTAAAAGTGACTGAGGCAATGCGATGCAACTGTATGTGATTATTAGATTCTTCTGCTGAGAGGCCGACACTAGCGGCCCATCACTGTGCCTGCAGCACTGGGATGCTCGAGTCACCCATCCTGCAGCGCTCGTATGGATCATCTGCCCCATGCAACAGCTGCTGTACCGAGCCTCCATGCATCAGCTGTGATGCCTCAACTGACGGCTTTGGCATGTCATAACAAACCTCAGGCCTGCATAAATGACACATGGGAGGTCTTATCTGACTTGTTGCATGGCTCAGTCACTTTCACAGCTCAGCATCCAAAGCTGATGTCTGCCGAGGCTGCAGATCTTACGTAATCATGTTCTACACGTAAGAAGCTTGCACCGCCTCATGCACCAAGTCCTAGCATGTCCACAGATGGTAACAGTGTGATGGCAGCAAGTACAGGAATTGCTTGCGATTCAACATAACAAGAACTATTGGGGCTTGGTTGGCACGAGCTGACTACCCTACATCGTACAATCATGCACATACACAAGCATGGCTTGCTCAAATGCCCTGAGTGCTTTTGGACCACATACACTGCAATGCCGTTTCAGTCAGATACCCAAGCCGACGCTCAACCGACCATTCGCGGTCAGGCGTCCGTGCAAGCTGCCACCCCAGAGACAAGTGCAGGACGCGTGGCAATCACAGCGTCATCAGCCAGCGCCCAGCATTGACTGGCGTAGTTTCATGCCCACTTCTCCTTTGAAGATGTGCCTCGGAGCACCAGCATACCCCAACGGCCAAACGATTGGTGCCCCGCAGCAGGAGTCACCATTATTGCTGAAATACTCAATCGGGGAATCAACGCACTCACCTATCCCTTCCTGTGTAAGCCACACAGATATATCTCATGATATTCTCATCATCTTCAAGCAAGGGTATACCATTCACCACAACCCAAGGGACATACTGGTGCTGTGGCTTGAGGCTGGCCGTTCTCTGGGCAGCAAGCCTTTGTAGCGAGTTGCCCAAGTCACCTGTGGTCCATTTGCAGGCGGGTGCATTCAGCTTAGCAACAGCATGGTGCTGTTTCACATGTTGCAATATGATGTAAGCGTCATGGTGGTTGCATTTAAAAAAAACACTACTTCTAGGTCTGCACAGCCGGAGCGCTGTACTGCTGACCAAGCAACAAACAGGTCTGGGGGCTTTTATACTACAGTCCAGGTGTCTTGCGTTAGTTATATGTTGTAAGGTGGTAGATCTTTATCATATACAATTCAACTAATTGATTACATAATGTTTTAAATATTAGATATCTGTGTTCATGATTGAGTTGCAGCAGCGACACTCGTATGGGTTATATAGGGCTGTAGGCAAAGCCGGTGCACACAGCTTTAGGGTGCACAATAACGCAACACCCAATCAAAGTGACAGCCCTGAGATCAGATAGTGTGGGGACTCTGCATACAGCAAGCCAGCTGTGTTCACAACCAGCTTTGCACATTGATCATGCTCACTCTCAATGTTCACAGACTATTATGAAGTTTTACGGCTGTCAAAATATGTCAAGCATTCCCACCTTTCTGGCAGTCTAGCAGCTTTTCAGTCACCATTCCAGCGTGCACAGCACACTTATGCGCCACATCATCCACTGTCACTTGTGCTTTTGACTCGATGATGGCCTCCTCCAAGCAAGTAAGGAAAGGAAACCAGTCATCCTGCACACCAAATATGTTGAACAGACCACAAGCGATTATATCTGCTCGGCAAATCCCCGCCCCGCTGATAACACAGCAATTACTAGCATTCTGAACGACTTCAGATTGTGACAATCCTAACCAATTGCTTTTGCAGAAGTGCAAGTAAGTAATCAGCAGGAATGAGTGACATAAATGTGCAGCTTAAATTTGCAGAGCTGACAATCACGAAACATGCAGGCAGCCTTACTCTGTATGTTTCATAGTGTCATGAATGATGCGTCCTGTGACCAATCTGCTGATCTGTGCAACATGGTGGCACACTCTGAAACTAGACACCCGGGGCCAGTGACTCGACAGACCCTGAAGCTGAGCCTTGCTGCTGCAATTGTTGAATATGGCTAAGGGTTTATCATCTGGACAACACACTTGCTTACATATGCTTCATCATTACACATTCCAGTAAGAATGCGGAATAACCAGTGTACACATGCAACACCCAGCTGCATTCTACGCACCTGCACAGGATGCTGGGCAATAGCGCACCCAATCAGCTTGTTCAACTCACACTCCAGCGGCCCATGCTGACATTGCACATCGCCCGTACTTGCATCAGTTCGTGCATTGCCCCAGGGGATCACATCTAGCTGTACAAAGTTGATGAGCTTGTTCTTGAAAAGGGGCTCAAGTTGGGTGAGCGTGAACTTGGCACAGTACCTGCGCCCACAAGCAGCAGGGTCGCCTCTTCTACTGTGCTTCTGCACCTTATGAATGCACAGCATGTTCGAAAACATGCATCTTGGCTCGATTGTGATGTCAGATGTGATGGCTGTAGCATCGAGCAGACTCTGATAGATAGTGATGATAGAGGCAGGGCCTGCCGTTTCAGCGGCATGTCTTGCGGTGGCGACTCACGGGCAGAGTGCCTCCATGTAGAAGTCTACACGTACAGGCTCTGCATAGCTGGCTCTTGCTGTTTGGGACCCTAGAAGTAGGATTGCCAGGGCTACCAGTGGTGCCTGCAAATTCAGGAAAAGAGCCTGAAAGGGGAGGCCACGCGTAGCGAAAGTGCTAAGGGGTCAGTTACTTGCAACGTAGGCCTCTCACATGGCAAGCAGTGCATTTATGCTTGCCACGCGGGTGGAAGCATGCAGCAAGCTGGTAGCTCTTCCAGCAGATGGACTGAATGCTCACCTGCAACAGCTTCATTGGCCCTGATAACCCTTTTATCCTGCTATAATTTGTGTTTCGATGGGATCACACTGCGCTTGTGTCAAGTAACCAACACGCAACTCAGTGTGGTTAGTTATGGGATCCCTGCACGTGAAAAATCCCATAAAATGCTGGTTTGCCAACGCTCGGGCTGACGGAGACAGACAATAGTATGTTCCAAACCCCGTGTTGCAGCTTGCCATGCTTCGCTGACCCG
This sequence comes from Coelastrella sp. UTEX B 3026, assembly GCA_002588565.1. Classification (NCBI taxonomy): domain Eukaryota; kingdom Viridiplantae; phylum Chlorophyta; class Chlorophyceae; order Sphaeropleales; family Scenedesmaceae; genus Coelastrella; species Coelastrella sp. UTEX B 3026. The sequence goes on from NSMO01001709.1 coordinate 4,547, forward strand.
TACAGGCGAGCTGGCGTGTCTGGTTCCAAATGTGTCCGTCTGTCTTCCGGGTTGGCACCTCAAAGTACTGCAGCCTCCTGGTTTGAGCATTTAAAGCTTTGATTGATGTGACATGCGACTTCTGCGTGGATAGGACTGCAGCGCGATGCCCAGTTCAAACTACAGCACCCAGCCCTGGACTTGCAAGTGCGTACAAGGCTCTGCAGCCAAGAGCTGAATATGGTATAAAAGCAAAACTTCTAAGGTTGATGTGGGTGCAGGGACTATGACGAAGAAGAGTGCAGAGAGCAGATTGTACAAAGGTTCGTACTGTTGATGCAGTAGCCCACATCAGGCACCCAGCGACACAGTGGCTGCTAACAAGTAGGCTTGCACCGCCACCTCAACATATGTTTGCTTTGTGACAAGTTTTAGATCCTTGCCGACACTGAACGACCCGTATTCAATCGTATTTATATGTCCTATGTCTTGCAGTCTAGCTGAGCATTACAACACAGTCTATGACTGTGTCTTTCTCCCACCAGCACCGTCAGACGCGACCGGAGGCCTTCTCGCCGCCGCATACTCAAATGGCGATATCAGGTACGCAGCGCGCTGCAGCAAGTATCGGGCAGCTGGCAGCCGTAAGGACGGCCGCTTCTGAGAACTAACTGCAACAACGACACAGCAAACAGTCAACCTCCAAAAGCCACCAGCAAACGCCGGATTGAGCTTCACGAGTTGCTAGCGTTCACCTTGCTCTCAATCACCGACATTAGCAACTGGCACAGCTGTCCTCTGTTGGGGGGCAAATACAAAATGACCAGCTTCAACAAGCGTCACATTGTATCACGGCCAACTGGCATGACATCATTGCTACACCGACTATGGATGCTCGCACAGGCTATTCAACTGGCAGAAGGTATGTCGCACATGGCTGGCCACACGTGCTCAACAAGGCCATGAGCTGACCTGGCAGGGACACCAAGGAGCTGTATATGCAGTAGCACTGCTGCAGTCACAAGGTGTGGTTTTATCTCATACCAGCTCTCTAGCCTAGCGGTCATCGGCCCCACATTTCAAATCTACTCCGAACTAAGTTCTGCAATATGCTGCAGTCACAAGGTGTGGTGTGTTCACTCAGGCGCCTGTATGCCAGCATGTGGCTCGCTCTGTAGGCCTCGTGGTCACTCATCGCGGCTCTGCCTCTGTTGCTTTTGAAGGGCAGCTCAGCTGCATACTGCATTCAGAACTATGCAGGCCAGGCTGATTCATAGCAAGCAGTGCAGCTTGCTCAAACACTGGCGAGGCAAAAGTTGTGTTCAACTGTTGTGTCATCAAACCGCAGTAATGAGTAGAAGGAAAGGTTCTCACCATCATTGGGTGTCCCAGCTCACAACTTTGTACGTGATCTGTGTGCTATGTGTCCCTATTTGCTGTGCAGAGTTCGGGGCTCTGCTGGCTACAGCTGGAGACGATGGTTTCGTCAGAATCTGGCGTGTATCTGACCTCAAAGCTGCCGCCACAGCAAGCACAGCTGCAGCAGCCAGCAACAGCAGCAGCAACAGCAGCCAACACAGCCCACCAGCAGCAGCAGCAGTGCAGCTGCCGCACGTGCAGAACCCCTTAGGTATATCAGCAGCCTCACAGCCTGCTGCTCAAGTGTTAGCAGTAGACTCACAGCAGCAGCGGCTGTTCGCAGGAAGCAGTGACGGCGGAGTACATGTTATGGACATCGCCAGGCTGTCTCAAGCCGCAGCGGCTGGACAGCAGCAGCAGCAGGGGTCGTCTGCTGCGGCTGCCGCAGCTGTGGTGTCGCTGTCGGGGCATGCAGCTGGTGTGCTGGGTTTGGATTACTCTGCAGCTACACAGCAGCTGGCGTCAGCTTCTGAGGTGAGCCATGGCAGCAATAGCAACAATGGGGATGTAACATATCTGAAACTTGTGCTGTCTCTTTACTCGTTGTACAAGCACAGACCCCATGACACTGATGTGAGGAGGGGAAACCGTTGGGCATGCAGCGGGGGTGCTGTAGTTGGATTTTTCTGCAGCTGACACAGCAGCTGGCAGGACGTAAGCCATGACAGCAGCATTGGGGGTTGTATCAACAGCAGATGAATGTGGCGGTAACAGCAGCACAGCGCCATCAGTGCCATCAGGGCTTGACACGATAAAGCCCGGCTATAATGTCCTGCACAGTTGCAGCAACAAACAACGGCATCCAATGTGCAGAACAAGGCCATACAACCGTGTTGTTCTACTCAGAACAGTTGCAGCACCAGCAGGACTGCTTGTATAGCTGTACGGAAGGGCATCTTCCGCAGGATGCATACAAAACGTGCTTTCCTTGTCACACTAGCAAAACCCTAAAACACTAATGTAGGGTATGCACTGAGAAAACAACCGTGTGAGTGTCAGCAGGCCTTCAGGGTTTGCAATCCCCTGCTAACGTGCCCTGCCTGCCAACGTCAACCTCAAATGCATCGGTGCTTTGGATGCCAAAAAAAGGACTGGTGTGGAGGGTTTTTATATTGACTGCTAGACTTATTGTTTTGTGGCGTTGCTGACTGACCTCCAATCCCTGCAACACGTCTCCTGCATATGCGATGTGCCCGTTCTGTTTTCTTGCAAATCATTTTACTGCTGCCAGCATGATAAATCCAGCAAGCCACACTGCAGCAGTAGCAGCAAGTAACAGTGACGCCCAATATGGAGCCACTCTGTTGCTGATTTGCCTTCTAGGAGGGCACAATACGACTGTGGGACTGCAGCAGCAGTAGCACACCCGAATTCATCAGTGTCATGAACCCTTGGGATGAGGAAAGCGCTCCTAAGGTGTTATACCCTTGACCAACCCACTGTGGTTTTATCTGGGCTTGCACAGTGTATGGCTGTTGTGTATTCTTTGCAGGATGGCACAATTAGACTGTGGGACTGCAGCAGCAGCAGCAGCACACCCCAATGCATCAGTGTCATAAACCCCTGGGACGAGGAAAGCCCTCACAAGGTGTAATACCCCTAGATCAACCCACTACGGATTCCTTTCGGCTCTCCAAATGTATGGCGGTCATGTATTGTTTGCAGGATGGCACAATCAGACTGTGGGACTGCAGCAGCAGCAGCAGCAGCAGCACACCCCAATGCATCAGCGTCATAAACCCTTGGGATGAGGAAAAGCCCTCCCAAGGCATTATACCCTTAGATCAGCCCCGGGAGCTCCTACGCTGCACAAGATCAACAGCAGTAACATGTGTCAGACTCAGTGCAGAGGGCAGATTCTTTGTAGCTGGGAATGCAGCTGGATCATTGGTGCTTTGGAACTGTATGGATCAATCTGTGGCTGCTAAACGGAGTATCAGAGAAGATCAGCAGAAGTGCACGCCTCAGGTGGGACTACAGAAGACAGCTGTGGTGCTGCTTGCTGCGAACCACTGCGATATGATGGTATGTTATGCTATGTTATGTTATCAATGCTCTTGTTGCCGATGTCGCAGACTGGTTGGTCCCCTGCGAGATGAATTTGGAGTCCTGCGTGTGGAGCATTGTCACGCACTGCAGTCTTCTGGTGTGCAGCAACATGTTGTATTGTCCTGCACACACCTAACGCTGCCTCACACCAGGGGGGGGGCAGATAGTTAGTCACAGACCCTAACCTGAAGATAGTCAGAGGCCCAGCGGGGCCCCTACCCCCCCCCCCCCCCCCCCCCGCCGCCCGCGCAGCGGGGCCCTGCTGCGCCTGGCACATGCAGCAGCAGCAGTGACTGCAACAGTAGCGCATACCGCACTTAACAACACCAGCAGCAGCACCAACAACTGCACATGCAACGCCACTAAGCAGCAGCCCCACAGCAGCAGCAGAGCAGTAGCACCCTCCGCACCATCATTTAGTGTACAGTTATCACCACCACAGCAACTGTAGCAGCAATATTATAGCATATACCGTACCATAGCAGCAGCAAACTACAATAGCATAACCAGCATTTCCAAGCAGCACAACAGCAGCCGAAACAGTAGGCGCATCACTCATGCCAACAGTACATCCAGTGGGACCCACAGCAGCATTACAGCAAATTCCCCAGCAGGATTGTTGCTGAATGCACCAGTGCCCGAGATATGACTGTTTCTGCAAGCGTGCCCTTCAAGGAGTCCCAGGCTGGGACTCCTGTACTGCTTTGGTAGCACAAGATCACCAGTTCGATCCTGGGCAGGTGCAACGGCACCCCAAAAAAACAGGCCACCACCTGCCAATACATAGGCATACAGTGGCTTGGACAGCTTAATTATTGCCAGTATATAGTCTAAACATCATAAGTATACCATGTATCATCACGAGCAACTTTCAGCAGCGCCAAAAAGTGCCTGGACAGAAAGTTGGCAAGATAGTTCCAACGGCCATTCGGGACCCCAAACCCCCCTTCCCACCCTCTGGACCCCCATAACTTTCCCTCAAAAATTGGACAGTATATCCTTTTAAACCTTCCTAACTATTTGGGAGAATATGAGGCGATTGATCCCCCCCCCCCCCCCCCCCCCCTGCTCACACCCCAGATTTGTGCTTGCTTAGTCAAGGACAGCCTGGGTGATTACTCATAACATGTACCCCATGCATGGCACGACAGCTCTTGCCAGCGCATCTAACCTGTTTGCATTGACTCAGTCACTTACATGTAGCTGCTGCTGCTGTCTTGCCACAGGTCCTGCGGCTATCTCCGGGGCTCGTCACTGTAGCTGGCACTGATAAGAAGGTCCACCAGTTCACTTTTCAGCTAGAGAACGTTAGAAGCATTGACGTCGGGCCGGACTCTGTTTTTGGGATTGCCACTGAGCCAGAAACTGGGATGTTGGCGGTTTGTGGTAGTAAGGGGTGCATAGACTTGCTGAGTGAGCAGGGAGCTGTGTCTGGGGTGCTGAGGCCACCAGCCTCTGTGTTAATGAGCTGACGTGACGTGGACTGCGTAGGGAGCGAGAGCGTGGATTGGGCAATCGGGGCCCAGAAGTGTGAGAAAGTGGGGTAACCAATGTAACCATGTGTCCTGCTGTACTGCCTGTTGACCTCCCTGCGCGGTTTGACCCGCTTGCAAGCCGTGAGTGGTGCTTTGATGCGTGCCAGAGAGGATTCATACTGTCGTAAGGAGGCACAGCGCCTGAGCTTGCAGCCAGCACCGAGCGCACCTGCGTCTGTGAAGGACCTGCGGGACAGAAGGTCTGGCATATCTGCCTATTCGTATGCTTGTAGCGGGCAGTACTAGGCTGCTGAACACGGCAATCGTCTGTAGACCAGTCCGCTCCAGGACTGTCAGCCGCGCAGCTGCTGTGATGACAAAGAGCAAGCTGTCGCAGGTAAGCAGACAAGTCGTACAACCGCACGCCAGAACAAGAAGCACAATTGCTACCTGGAGGCATAGTCTATGCAGACGCATGGGGCAGCAGCGCTGGTGTTTGCAGCCGACAGTAAAACTTCTGCTGCTGTATGTATGCAGGGCGAGCTGGTGCGCAACTGCATGCGCAAGAGCCCAGCACCCCTCATAGACATTGGAGTAAATCTAGTAGACCACTCATTTGACAAGGCGAGTATGCGCCAACGGTTTTCATGCCAGCTCCATTGCATATGTTGCCTTCTAGCACAGCAACATGTGCCAGCAGTCTGGCCCTATTCCTGTTCAGTGCTTGATGCAACTGCTTTGAGCGTGCATATTCGTCACCTGGACAGCCAAAGCTTTTACCAGGTGTCTGTTAGCACATGCTCACAACATGATGGACCTCTGCCAGATTATCATTTAGCACTGTAAAAGCTGCGTCTTTCCTGCGCCTTGAAGCTGTCCTCTCTAGAATGTTTATGATGGGATTGTGATATTCTACGCGACATTGCACGGCGTTGCCTGGCAGTCGGCTCGGAAAGTGCCATTTATGCTGAGCATGAGCACATGCATCAGCTGCATTGTGTCTTTCACCCTGTCACATCCAATAACACCCCGATGTCGCATGAGTTGTATCCCACCTTTCATGCATAAACATTGCTTTGTCCCTTTTGCATGCAGGACAGGGAAGAGGTTATCGCCCGTGCCAGGGAAGCAGGCGTAGCAGCAATCATAGTCACAGGCTGCACAGTCAAATCAGCAAAGGCTGCCAGAGACCTTTCTGAGGCTGTGAAGGACTTCCCTCTGTATTTCACAGCTGGAGTTCACCCCCACAATGCCAAAGACTGCAATGAATCAACGCTAGATGAGCTGAAGCAGTTAGCAGCACATGAGAAATGTGTAGCTATAGGTGAGCTGTTGCAGTGGTCCTTGCAGATGAGAGTTCTTGTGAGAGAGGCAAGTTACATGTGGATGCTTTCACTGCCTCAGACTACCCAATGCTTACCAGCACCACCCCGCAGGACGTTGTCCACCAGCGAAAGTAACTTTGTTTGATTTAGTGTACTTGGTGTCTGAAGGCACTTGCTTTATGGGTATAGCGAGACATTTGCAAGGCACTAACCGGAACATCTGATGCTGATCGCCATAGGTCACAACAAACTGTCCGGCTGTAGCTGCATGCAAATCCCAGCCCGGGCTGATGCTCGAATTCGCTGGTGAAGGGCTGCTGTTTTGTTAATGCTTCGTTGCTGCTGTACAGGCCCATAATTTGCAACGCAGTTGACAAAGTTCTGTCACCTCCTTTTGCATCATCTCTTTCCCTTGATGCCACATCTACTCAGCCATTTCGTGAGGAGCAAACCTTGTGCTTGAAATATAGGGAGTTTGTCAGGGTGTGATTCAAGCATTACAGCTGCTGCTTGGTGACTTCTGGTTTAGCAAGTGACCACATTGCTTACAACCCCGCTGTGGGGTTGGCTGTTTGCGCTGTTTGCAGGTGAATGCGGGTTAGACTTCAACCGCAACTTCAGCCCTCCAGACGTGCAAGAACAGTGGTTCGAGGCGCAGGTGAAGCTAGCTCTGCAGCTGCGGAAGCCGTTGTTTATGCATTGCCGAGATGCCGGAGCTCGCTTCGCGGAGATTCTGAACGCGGCGGGCGTCGGGAGCAGCAGCGATAGCAGTATACCGGGCGTCCTCCATTGCTTTACCGGGAACGGCGAAGAGCTAAAGCAGTGTCTGGAATTAGGGTTGTGTATAGGTATCACGGGGTGGGTGTGCGATGATAGACCGGAACGA
>NSMO01001711.1:0-13003 GCA_002588565.1 Coelastrella sp. UTEX B 3026
GATACCTACTTCACCATCCATCCATTAGCAGCGCTCCAGACAGACCGGAAGCCTCTCAGCAGTACGGAAGCTGCCAAGTTTCATTCCTTAGCTGCAGTAGAGCATACGTATCTCAGCAGTATCCCATTCACCATGCTGCCCCTGTACGCAACCAACACGCTGCATCGCATTTATAATTACACGCCTAGTCATACCCATGAAACATCCAACATCAACCAGGATGAAACCTTCAAATCCAACTGTCGTCAATGTTGATGTCGCCCCCAGGTCGTGCATTAGCGCTCGGACTCGCTCGTCTTGGCCGGGAGTGGCGAGCCCAGGCAGCAGCCCGACTGCCGACAGCCACGGGAGACATCCGGGAAATTGTCGGACAGCCGGTGTTCGTACCGCTGTACAACCTGTATTTAAGATACGGCAAGATTTTCAAACTGAGGTGTGCCCCTTGATTTGTTAAACTCAAGGATATTTAGGTAGTAGCAGGAGTGACTACAGCAGTGGCAGGGAATGCATGGTTTGGGGTAGGTCTGGCGGCAGCAGCAGCAACAGCAGCAGCAGCGGCAGCGGCAATGACGTAATTGTACCCAGTATCAGCAGCAGCACAGTACACGATCTGCACAAAAGAAAACAGGTAGCGGCGGCAGCAGCAGCGGCTTGATGGTTATCATCCATGGGCCCGTGTATGCCCCTTGTGGATTCTGCTAGCTTTGACTTAAGAGCTCCTAACAGCAAGCTAGTAGTACGGCAGCAGCAGCAGCAGCAGCAGGAGGAATCCGCCCAGAGCAGCAGCAGCAGTAGCAGTAATGGCGGCAGTAATGGCGGCAGTGATGGCTGTGGTATGCTCTAGCTGAAACATCAGCAGCAGCAATCTAGAGTCAGTAGCAGCATTCACAGACGCATCTAAGAATATATGCACAATGACGTTTCCCTGCTATCCTGCTGGTGCACTTCACTGTAGCACAGATTGCATTTGCAGGAGGAAGTCCACATCTGCTTGAAACCACAGCAATCTCTTGTGTGGATTTCCCAACATGCCAACATGGGCAATAGGCGTATATGTGATGTTAAGATGATAACACAGACAGAAGATCATATTCAAATCATATCCAAACTTGCCTCTGGGTGTTCTGTCTATATTGCAGTTTTGGCCCCAAGAACTTCATCATCATCTCGGACCCTGCTTATACAAAGCAGATCCTGCAAACAAATGCGGACAAGTACTCGAAGGGCATCCTCAGGTGCGGGGAGAAAGCTTGCTCTGTTGAATTCACATAATATATAAGGGTTGTAAGGACCTGTACCCGCCATGGTGCTTGATATAGCCCAGTATGGCCCTAGCCGTAAACATGCTGCTGCTGGTACCACTGATTGCGTGATATTGTAATAAATGTAGTATTAAAATATCCAATACCTAATAGTATGTGTATTATATTTGTATTTGTTTGATTATGTTTTTCTCTTAGCACTGCAGGCAAGTACATACATCCCACCTTACTGACACTGAGCAGCCTGATGGCACTCTTCTCTGGCTGACTGGTGCTGCTGCTGCTGCTGCTGCTGCTGCTGCTGCTGCTGCTGCTGCTGCCGATGTCTGTTCTGCGCAGTGAGATTCTGGACTTTGTGATGGGTCAGGGTTTGATCCCGGCTGATGGCGAAGTGTGGCGAACTCGTAGACGAGCACTGGTGCCAGCACTGCACAGAAAATACATCGCTAGCATGGTGCGTCTATTGGCAGCAGCAGCAGCAACAGCCAGAACACGTACAGGGATGGCAGCAGCAGCAGCAGCAGTGGCAGCAGCAGCAGCAGCAGTGGCTGTGGCAGCAGCAGCAGCAGCAGCAATTCACGCAACAGCAGCAATTCGCGCAGCAGTAGCTGCCAGCATATCTCTACTCCTCTGCAGCATCCTGGCCAAACCTTTATTCGGTAATAGATGCAAACTGGTCTCATTAGGATGCTCAGGTGTGGGCTGCAGATGCTGCTGACAGTCACCTCTACAGCAGCACTCACAAACACTTGCTTGGACTGTTTTTGTTATCAGTGCAACCCACAATATGACAACTTGCTGCTGCCAGGTGAACATGTTTGGTGATTGTGCGCTACACGGCAGCAAGGGTCGGCTAGCGGAAGCAGCACGCACGGGGGAGCCGGTGGAAATGGAGAACTTCTTCAGTAGACTGGCACTGGATATTATCGGAAAGGTATGGCCCTCTGGTGTTACAGCAATGGTTTATCTTTCTTATTAGGCTTTCCTCTCTGCAGATTGTGCACTGCAGGCTGTATATTTTTGATCACTCTTGTTGGCCATTAGTGGTCTGGCAGCAGCAGCAGCAGCAGTTTCAGCCCAACGCACGGGGGCGCTTGTAGAAATGGAGAAGTTCTTCAGTACACAGGCACTGGACATCATCAGAATGGTATGGGCCGCTGTCAGTTATGCTGGTAGTACAGCAACAGCTTGTTTGTTTTCTTGTTGTGAACCTTGTGCAGGTTGTGTGGAACGTCAAGCTTGATTGGTCTTGTTGGCTGTCAGTGATCGCTGCTCCTGCTGCAGGCTGTGTTCAGATATGAGTACCCACAGTTTTGGCTGCTGCTGCTGCTGCTGCTGCTGCTGCTGCTGCTGCTGCTGCTGGGCTAACGCAAATCTGATCCTATATCCGCTGCTGCTGCTGCTGCTGCTGCAGGCTGTGTTCAACTATGAGTTTGACTCCCTGACTCATGATGACCCAATCATTGTGGCGGTGTACACAGCCCTCAGAGAGGCCGAGTATCGCAGCACTTACCCCATTGCGTATTGGAACGTGCCACCACTGAGGTACTTGGTGCCTCGGCAACGCCAGTGCATGGAGGCACTCAAGGTATATAACATGTTATTTTTATCTTATAACATGTTGTATCCTCTCAGGTTCTGGTATGCTTGTTGCTGCTTTGTATTTTGTAGTCTGTGATGGCGCTCAATCGAGTAGTAAAACTGATGCCGACTTGCGTTGATAAATACATACAAAATTGCTGCGAATGTTAAGCTTGCCATCAATCAGCAGATCATGGATAGAATATATTTTGAAGGAAACAACAAAATTGGTCTTTGAGCTCGGTGCATCATCGGTGCAGCCAACAGGCTAAGCTTGCTTGCAGTGCCATATGATCTGTGTGCGCATAGGATGCGGTACACCGTGTTATATGTCAGATGGTATATGCCACTGAAGCATGGCACTTGGCAAATATAACCACATTACAAATCCATACTTGTATTGCATTGTTGTAGTCAGCACCTCTCTTTCTGCGACAGCCACAACATGAGCAGAATATGTACTTGTAGAGGAGAATTGAGTTGGTAAATGCATTTTGGAATGAGCTGCTTTGGTTTGGCAGAGAGCCGAATATGCAGAAACATTTCACTACACATGCCTGGATCAAGCAGTTGGAGCAGATATAATAACAATGTCAAATCCCCAACATGCTCAATATGCTTGCTGTACATGTTCTTGCAGATTATCAATGAGTGTTTGGATGGTCTCATTGCAAAGTGTAAAGCACTGGTCGAAGAGGAGGACCTTGCGTTTGGTGATGAGTTCATTTCGGAAAGGGACCCAAGTATCCTACACTTTTTACTGGCATCAGGTGCGTGCACTGACAGAGTTGCAGTTGTTTTTTATTGCACTTGACTACGTTTGATTCTGATTGCATGAGCTACAGTAACAATATATTCAGTGGCTACAGTTTGCCTCTCTAGGGTATTGTCTGAGTGAATGTCAAATTGATCTCCCAAGGTTTACAAGCTGCTGTGCATCAGCTGTGGGTAGGCCGCAAGCAAATGCAACCGCCACCGCTGCTGCTGCTGCTGGTGCTGCCTTGAGAACAGCAAGTGCACCTGTTGCTGCTGCCGCCGCCGCCTTGAGAACAGCAAGTGCACAATATAATAATGCCTTGCTGCTTAAGCTGCCAATGGTTCCGCCTCTGTTGCAGCTCTGATCACTGCTGCTGCCACCGCCACTCCTGCCGCTGCTGCTGCTGCCCAGGTGATGAGATCAGCAGCAAGCAGTTGCGTGATGATCTGATGACGCTGCTGATCGCGGGCCATGAGACCACTGCTGCTGTGCTGACGTGGACATTCTACCTGCTGGCACAAAACCCCGAGGTCATGGAGAGGATCAGGGCTGAGGTAGGTGTGGGGTCGGGCTAGCTGTTGTCAATGTTATATTGTTCTGATGTCATATTCGTGATGTTATAACGCTTACTGGGCTTATATTATATTCTTGTAAGCGGCTGCTGCCGGAAGTCCCAGAAAAGTGAAATTCGGCGCAACTACAAATCGTTGTTTTTACACATGGCAATGTGCTCAGTTACACGGGGTGCTGAGCTGGCCAACAGGGTTGTCAGATCTATGCTGCTGCCGCTGCTGCCCTCTGCGGTGCTGTTGACTGCTCTCAAGCTCAGGTCACATGCTGTTAGTTGCTAGCTAGTAATTAGTAACTCGCAGAGCGCAGCATCTGGATACTCAAACCAGACCATACATGTCCAAATTTCCAAAGACCTTAATGAGCAGTTCCTGGGCACCCCCAGGAACCGCTTGTCAAGGCCTTTGGAGATTTGGACGTGTATGTTTTGGTGCATCATCTCACAGGCGACAAGCTGCCTCGGTGTGTCAAAGGGTGTTATGTCAGTGACAAAGTCCCTTGCATGCTTTGCTGAAAGTTCAGAGTCACATAATTCCCAATGTCAATGGACATTTGAGCTTGATATTGATGCTATCTGACTGCTACCTGTCTGCTGCTGCTGCTGCTGTAGGTTGATGAGGTTGTAGGTGATGACAAACCCACCGTGGAGCAGATTCGCAACCTGAAGTTCACCACACGTGTTATCAATGAATCAATGAGGCTGTACCCACAACCACCAGTGCTCATTAGGAGGTACGTTGAAGTACAAAGTTATTAGACTCAATAATATGTTGTGCTGCTGAGTGGGCACTTTGGTCACAGATCTGCTGATGTCGTCAAGCTCCAGGGCAGCTGTTTGCAAGACTGACAAACCATCGGCAACATTGAGCCATGCTGAGAGAACGCCACAAGAATGCTTGCTATACTGACTGGCAAGCACTTGACAGCCATGATTTGGTATATGCTCACAATGCTATGCTGCTGCTGCTGCCACCCAGGGCTCTTGAAGATGACACGTTTGACGAGTACACAGTTCCCAAAGGCAGTGACATCTTCATATCAGTCTGGAACTTACACAGGAGCCCACAGATATGGCCGGAGCCCAACACATTCAACCCGGACAGATTCCCGGTGGATGGTCCGATACCCAATGAGGTAAGTACATGATTCATATGTGAGCTAGATTAAAATGCCATGCAGAGGTTATTGGACTCGAGCATTTCGTACATTCGTATGCCTGCTGTTGCTTATACATCTGGATGTTGGTTTGCACGCTTATGCGCCAGGAAAGCATTAATTCATACAGCTTGGGTCTGATCAAGAAATGACAAATGGGGTTTTTGGGTTTTGCATATGTGTGAAGTCTGAAAACCATAATTCAAGATCCACAAGATCCAGGCATTGATACTCACTTTGTTAGAATTGTTTATACTCACCAAAACACGACTGATCAAACCAACAAAACTGATCAAGCCAAACCAGACCAGAACTGATCATTCATATTTATCTTGCAGATCACAGAGAACTTTGCATATCTGCCCTTTGGTGGTCGTATGTATGAAATCTGAAGCATCAGTCAAGGTCTGAGTTTCGAATTAGATGGACAAGTGCTCCAGGAGGGGGCGGGGGCCCGGGGGATGGGGGGGGGGGGGTGTTTAATTCACACAGTGTTCATGAGACAAGTAACTATCAACACTGACTTGTGCTAGCCCTAGGTCCTACAGTCAACCGGATGCAATTGTTTTGCTTTTTCCGCATTGCAGATCACAGAAAACTTCGCATATCTGCCATTTGGTGGTGGCCGCCGCAAGTGCATTGGCGACCAGTTTGCTCTGTTTGAGTCTCTGGTGGCGCTCAGTATGATGATCCGCAGATATGACTTCACACTCGCACCAGGGAAGCCGGAGGTCGGAATGACAACAGGTACGGATAGTAACATGAATAAACAAACAAACAAATAAATAAATAAACCCAGGCGGGTAGCCAAGTTGGTAACCAAGCGATTTTGTATGTTTGTTGCGAGATGTTTTTCCCTCTGGAAGCCGCTAGCTTGGAAATGACGACGGGAATAAAAGCAGTGACAGTAGACCATGATTATCACGATAGCAAGGCTTCAAACGGCCACAGTGTGCAGCGTGAGCAGCACAGAGAGCTGGTTGGGTGGCGAGCCCTCATGCATGACACTGCAGCTCTTGCCAGCGCATCTCACTTGTTGCATGGCTCATTACTTGTTGCATGGCAGTCATATTATACAGAATGAACCCTGCTATACTTTGTCTGTTGACAACAAGCGGTCAGCCTTGTTCATGGGGCCACAAATGTTGCTTCACAATTGAACAAGACACCAACAACAGTGCTACAGAAACAAGCCGAACAATCAGTTTTCTTCGAGAAGTAAATGAACTTTATCTCCTCTTAATGTCGGTCCAGGTGCTACAATCCATACTGTTGCCGGCCTGTGGATGAATGTGACACCGCGCAAGAATATTCCTCCAGCACACAGCAGCAGCAGCAGCAGCACCAATGGTCTGGCAGCAGCAGCAGCACCAGCACCAGCAGCAGCACCACAGCCAGAGCTAGTAGGAGCAGCAGCATTCACTGACAGCAGCAGCAGCAGCAGCAGCAGCAGCAGCAGCAATGATCCAGCAGCAGCAGCGGCAGATGTGCCTCGAGGAAAGTGCCCATTCAGCGGGGCTTTGGGTCTGCTGAATGGCAATAGTGCAGACCCTGCTGCTGCTGCTGCTGCCGATAGCAGCACTGCAGCACCTGCGTTATAGATCAACTCTGTGGCTTATAGAACAGCATAGGTCGGGGGTGGGGTGGGTTCTGAGCGTGGGGCGAGGGTTCAAGGTTTCAGATTGACAACAGTTCTTAGGCGGGGTATAGTTGGTGCAGGGACCTAGCACTGCTGCTGCTGCTGCTGGCAAAGGCTGCATCTGTTATGTACTTCGCAGCGCATTCATATGTCTTCCAGCGCAGCAGCAGCAGCACCAGCAGCGGCAGCAAAGTGGGAATGTTCGATACAGGTTTTCTCAGGCTAGTCAAGGGCGAGCTACAGCACAGTTGCAGCAGCAGCTCAACAACATCGAACGCTGGTTGCAGTCTTGTTACAGTTACACAGCAGGGCATACCACGCTTGTAACATGTTATGCCATGTTATATGACACGTTACATACCAGGCATGTGTGCAACTTGGTCTAGAAGGCCTTCTTTGTGAGCAGCACAGCCTTTAGATACAGCTCAGCGGCCAGTTTCCAACAGGCTAAACCCCCATCCATATGGTGGTTTATCGTGCACAAAGGCTGGCATGCTCTGGGATTCTGTGCTATGAGGGTCTTGGTATGCGTGTGCGTGCTAGGAAATACAGCTTCAACTGGCTGTTTCCTGAGTGTGTGTGCATGCGCATTCGGACCCTGTGGTCTTTCCTTTCACCAGCATTCGCAACAGCAGCAGCATCTGAGGTCAAATGCACCGGGTTGTTGCTGCTGCTGCTGCTGCTGCTCAGCAGATGCAGCAGTATGAACAGTGGCAGCATGCATCAGGTGTGCATACCCAGCTCAGCAACCCAAATGCACAATGCTGCTTGCTGCTGTTGCTCTTGCTGCTCAGCAGATGCAGCAGTGTGGTTCCGCGTACAGCAGCAGCATGCAGTTGCATCAGGTTTGCATGAGGTTTGATTTATCCAGCCCAGGAACCCAAATGCACCAAGTTGCATGCTGCTGTTGCTGCTCAGCTAACACTGCAATGCAGCAGTGTGGTTGTGCATACAGCAGCAGCATGCAGTTTCATTAGGTGTGCATTACATAATGCATTACATCAGATCTGACATTGTCCTGCAGGATCCAGGTCAACTCGCTGCATTCTGGCTCAACAGTGCTGCAGCCTATCAGTGCCATAAGGACACTCACAGGCACAGATCCGTACATATATGCTGTGCCACAGATGGGATATGATCTGGCATGATATTCCAGCAGATCTGTGTGTGTGATCTAGATCTTATGTATGCATGTACTGCTATGTGCTGATACATCTGTGCAGTGTGTGTGCTGGGTCCGTTCATTGAAGAAGGTTTGCATACTTTGCAAGTGTTGTATGCATTGCAATGCGTTACAGTTGTGCAGCATGCTAGTGACATGCAGATCCCATTTTCCGGCACATTTGCATGTAACATGTTTATGAGCAGCTGCCTAGGCCACATGGGAGTCACTACTAGTTGGTGTAGCTGAGTTGAGCGGGCGTAGTAGGGGGGATGTATACACATCTAGGGGGATACTGCTATTTATATCAAGGGACATGGCAGCTTGGCAGGATAAATTTTGCACGACTGATACTGACTGCTCAGTGCCCCGTGACAACCCGATTTGTCCTCGGCGTTTGGCAGGGCAGGGACAGCAGGGTCGTGTGAATGACAGTTAGTGATCGGCAGGATGTTTGTGGGTATTGTCTGGGTCGCGGGGTGAACTCATTGCAAGGAATGATCAACTCTTTGCAAGCTGAGTTGTGTTCTTGAGTGCTCGTGCACTTACATGCATTGAATTCATGCATGAAAGATTGTATGTGGTAGCTTGGGATCAGACTATGCCACATAAGCAGCAAATGCACTGCAAAGCTTGTCAGGCAAAAGTTTTGAACTTGCCAGAGCCAAGCCACTTGCTGGTCAGCGAGACATTCAATTGGACATGCACTGTGAAATTGTCAGATTCAGCAACACAGTCTGTTTGTTTAGCGGGGTATTGTGCATGCGCTTTTAGTGGGTCCAGCTTATGTTGTCGGTGCCCCATTGGAATTGGGAAGTTGAAAGTTACCGTCACGACGAAACGACACAAGGATAGACTCTTCCAGTGCTGGCAGCACTTGATTGCCTGTGTGTGATGGCTCACAGTTACCATTTGTCCTTACACCTACAGTACAGCCTTATACACAGACTCCGTTTACTCCCGACCTCAATCGACTGCTGGTCAGTTTTCGACACGCAACACTTGGTGATAAATGACCACCGCATTGGTTAAAGAGACACTGCATGCCTCAGTCACTTTCACTGCTGATCAGCTCCAAACTCATCAACACATCATCACGTATGCCCAAGACTTTTTCGGGTGGGGTAACCCATGCATGGCGCAACAGCTTGCCAGCGCATCTATCCTGTTGCAGCGGTTCAGTCTCTTATACATAACCACTTATCAGCTGCTACCACCGGTCCAACACTCCCCATGTCAACTTTTCGGCTGGGCCCGATAGGGCATACTTATGCGAGGGCAGGCCTCGCTGGGCCCTGGAAATGTTATATCGGCATACATATTGAGGGCTACGCACCTGGTGGCGCTGTCCGCAGCCCTCGAGAGTGCCGCTACACTGCGAACCCAGTTTGAAAATGCAGGATACTGCATATCTCGAAAACCAATAACCGAAGCAAATGTGATAACACTCGAACAGCGATGATGTATCGCGCACAAGATCGGCCTTTCGGCGACTGTACTGAGGGAGAGCAGCACCAGAAGGCGACTGGTCGCAGCCGGGCCTCGTTGCTGCGTTGCCACCTGTGTGCTGCGTAAAAACCCTCTGTGATGAGTAGAGGTTGGCCCAGCACCTCCAGCAGCTCCCGCTGCACGCCCGCACCACAGAGCCAAATCAGCACCCGCTGCGCCTTTGCAACTTCCGGCCGCTCCGCACCATCATCCTATTTGCAGAAAACCGATGAATATGATTCGCCAGTCGTGTAAACCAGTTCGCGTTGGCAAGCCCCGTTTGCAATCTGGTGTCGCAGCACAACTGCAGTACCTCCTGGTATGAAGCACAGTTTTGCTGTACTCGGGTAGATTGCACAACTGCAGAAGCGAGCATCTGACATACGGACTGTTGTTCAGCACATCATGCAAAGCGATCAGCGAGACAACGTAGCAAGCCCAGCTGGCGAGGGAGGTGTCAAAGGCAACGTTGAAGCCTGCACATGTGGGTTGCTCCAACAACTTAACCTGTTTGCAGTCACTGCCGATTCAGTGCAGCGCTGCGACACGCATCGCCGACTTGCGCAGGCGCTCGACAGCCTGCGACCATCGCATCCACCAGCAGCACCGGCCAGCATCCGAGCATCCTGCCAGAAAACACCATGCAATGGTTGCCTACCGCTGTTCGGGACTCACGCTTGTCACGGCAACAGCTCCAACTGTGGTGGCTGGTTGCAATGTCGTGCGGTTGATCTGGCCATGCAACAGGCAATTGTGTGCTTGTGGGTTGTGACAAACGGACGTAACTTTAACCGACTTGCAGCAACTATGGTAAATCATGTCGATCGCCGAGAATTCGGTCTCCTGCCCAAGACCCTGCCCTGACTGCATGTCCGGACCGGGCCCAGCCGGTTTGGGCGCAGCCCAATTATTATCTTATAGCGCCGCATACTCAAATATGATTATAATAAGAATATGATTATGACAGTCAGTCCCACCGACTGGACATTGAAGCACAGGTGCCAGAGCTTTGAGGTATGTTGCCCGACATGTGACATAAATAACCTTATGTGCAGCTGTAAAGAATCCTGCTGGCCAACTCACACACAATCCTGCTGGCCAACTCACACACAAGTATTCACCGCTGTGATGCCAATTGCGACCCACGTCAAGAGCATATGTTCCGGTCAAGAGAGATTGCATGACACTGCAGCTCTTGCCAGCCCATTCGACTTGTTGCATGGCTCCTTCGCAAGAGAAACACTCAAGCCCAAATACAGTCAAGCCGAGCACATGATCGCCATGTGACAATATAGATTGGCACACATTGCACACATGACACTGCAGCTCTGTGCCAGCGCATCTGACCAGTTGCATGGCTCAATCACTTCCACATGATCACACTCACGCTCTGCGGGCTGGCACTGGCTGGGATATCCCCATATACGGATAACTGACACAACCACTGACTCCAGTGCCGGCACTCAGTCACTTTCACAAGGCCCACAAGGCCCACATGAGGCAGCCTGGTATTGGGCTGTGAAGGCCAGGTCATATGCTTGAGGCCTTTTGAACGAGACCCACATCAACAACACATGACTTGGTCAACAGACAGTTCCCTCAAGCACTCAAGCCGCGCACACGACCGCCAGATAACGATAGCCTAGCACACACTGTGAGCATTGATGGGTGCCACTGGACATACTGCAACGGTGACAGCTGACACACAAACATGGCCAACACAACCAGGTCTGCCTGGAGCAACTGATATGTTGCTCTGAAGGCCAACCCTCATGTCTGAGGCCTTTGAACAAGACCCACGCCGAACCAAATGGTATGATCAACAGACAGTCCCCAAAAGCATCAAAGCATGACTGCCAGATAACGACAGCCTGTGGCACCCTGTGAGCATTGATGGGTGGACCATATGGCACTGTGACAGCTCATACACCAACATGGTCGTCACAACAAGGCCTGCCTGAGGCAGCCTGATATGTGGCGGTGGAGGCCAGACCACACATTTCAGGCTTGGTGAACAAGACCCACGCCAAAACCAATGGTGCAATCAACAGATAGATGTAAATAGTCCCCAAAAGCAAAGCCAGGCACATGACCGCCAGATAACGACAACCTGGCACACTGTGAGCATGTGATCAACAACCGGGCTAAAGGCCAATCCCCAAGTGGAGCGCAACACGCTACTGTGCTGCAGACAGAGAGGCACGTAGCAAACGCACATAATCTTAGTCAACTGATAGTGCCCAGAAACACGGGAGCCAAGCACATAAGCACCAGATAACGACAGCCTGGCACACTGTGAGCGTAACGTCACAATTCGGCTGTCCACGTGGCAATCCCCCAATGGAGCTCAACACGCTGCTGTGCTGCAGATAAAGAGGCACACACAAATGAACAACCTGAATGACAGATAGTGCCCCGAAACACGGGAGCCAAGCACATGAGCACCAGATAACGACAGCCTGGCATACTTTGAGCACATAATCACACTCGGGATGTTTAAAGACCAATCCCCAAGTGGCTAATGGGCCATAATGAGTGTGACAGCTCATACCAAAATATGGCCAAAACAACAAGGCCTGCCTGAGGCAGCCTGATATGTGGCGGTGGAGGCCAACTTACATGTCTGAGGCCTCTTGATGAATACCCACACCAAACCAAATGGAGCGAAAACAAATAGTCCCCAAAAGCATGTTGCCAGTCTCATGATCGCCAGAAAACGACAGCCTGGCACATGGTGAGCACAGCACCGCATTCAGACTGTCCGGGTGGCAATCCCAAAGTAGAGCTCAACAAGCTGCTGTGCTGCACATAGAGAGGCACGTCACAACCGCAAACCCGAATGACAGATAGTGCCCAGAAACATGTGAGCCAAGCACATACTCGCCAAATTACGACAGCCTGGCAAACTGTGAGCGCACGACCGCATAGCCAGTTGATGGGCAGCCATATTGCAAGGGTGACAGCTGACACCACAACATGGCCGACTGGGGCTGTCTGACTGAGCTCAATGTGATGTTCTGCCGACTGAGACCCACGCCAAAAAACCCACATTTAGGTGGACAGATAGTGCCCAGGAACACTCACGCCAAGCACATAAAACGCCAGATAGCGATAGCCTGGCACATTTGGAGTGCAGTGTACTCACTGATTTCAATCTCGGCAAGGAAACCGCAACAAACAAAAGCACCTAGCGTACGCTCCCACGCTTCAAAGCTCAATAACCAACAGATCCCAGATCCCAGATGACAGATAACAACTTTTTGGCACCACAGAAGCAGGCTAGCAACACATACCACCCTCAAGACCACAATGGGCTGCTGATGTTTCAGCTGCTTTGCACGATGCTGACCTAAAAAGGCAGCCTGGTGGGTCATGTGGGAAAGGACAGC
>NSMO01001712.1:0-10134 GCA_002588565.1 Coelastrella sp. UTEX B 3026
ACTCATTGCTGCAGAACCCAACAGACATGCGCAGACAAAAGAGCAGCAGCAGAACCAGACAGACACAGATTCATCAGTGCGCCACAATTTTGGCACAGAATAATGCGCGCCTGGACAAGCTGGTTGATGGTATGGGCCTGTTGGTGCAGTCCTGCTGAAATGACACAGCTGAGGTTGTCTGTGGCAGCAGTACAAACGCTAGCTGCAACAGTAGGGCTTGTATAGCCGCAGTCAGCGGCAGCGCTGACACTAGCAGCAGCGGATGCCATGGCCCCAGGAGTCCTGTTGCAAGCGTTGAGCATTTTGCAACTTTGGATACCATTTGTTTGGCTGCGCAATGCAAATGACACACAGTACTGTGTGGTGTGCCCCCCCTGAAGTTGCTGGCTGTCATTAACACCACAACTGGTTGCTGCTGCTGCTGTGCTCCTGCTGTAGGACTATGGCCTAGCTGCCGGCATGGTTTCTCTCGGCTATGGCATAGCACACCTCCCATCTACCTTTGCAACAATGAGGATAGGAGCCAGATGGTGGTACTCATCGATAACGATTGCTTGGGGCATTGCGGCGACATGTGGAGCACTCATCAATGACAGGACTGGGCTGTGCATACAGAGGTTCTTACTGGGAGTAGCTGAAGCAGGTGATGGTTTGCTTAGCCGCAGTCTCTGTTGGTGGAAACATTCCAACAGCACAGTCCAAGTTTGGTACATGTCTCTTTGCCGGCTTCAAACGCAACCCCAGAATTCATATGGACCTGTATGGACATCTCTATATCATCAGGATGGGGCCAAGAGTGCAAACGTAGACATGCCTTTCTCCCTCTTGAGGCTTGGCTGTGCATCCAGCAGTTTCTACTTGGTGGGGTTGAAGGAGGTAATAGAAAAGCAGGAGGGAAAGTATGTGCTCTCGTGACAGGCTGTGCATTGTTTGCTGCTCCATGCAGGCGCTATCCCCTCTGCCCTACATCTGCTGGCGCAGTTCTACCCCAAGGAAATGTAAGTGCAACACAGTGAGAGTCCAGCGGGGTGCCACTGTCTTGCTGGCAGGTTTTGCTGGCAGGAGCATGTTGAGTGTAGGCCTTCTTATCAGATGCAGCAGTGTACAACAAACAGTGAGGCATCATTGCGCACTACTATGCCTTCTGTATAAATCAGTGCCTGTGACGCCTCTAGCAATGTGATTACAAGTCAATAGACTGTTGTCACTTTCCTACGACCGGGTTGACGACCAAGCCCTACAAAGCAGTGACCCTAGGGTAATCAGGCCTGGCCAACGTGATGGGTGTGGTTTTCGCTGCACCCCTGGCCACGGTCTGAAGCCACTGGGCTGATCGGCTGATTCTTGTCACGTGCTGACAGCTGTAGCAGCAACTGCTAAACCCTATCTTCCTGTTTGCTTTCAGGTTGACTAAACCCTACACTGCTGTAACACTAGCCAACGTCATCAGTGTGGTGATCGCTGCGCCCCTGGCAGCCGGTCTGATGTCCTTTGACGGTCTAGGAGGTCTCAAGAGCTGGCAATGGCTGTTTATTCTGGAAGGACTGCCATCCGTACTGCTGGGGCTGGTGATGCTTTGGGTTGTTCCATCACATGTGCTCACAGCGTGGTTCCTGAAACCTGATGAACGCCGACAATTGCATGTGAAGGTGGGTTGTACACATTGTTTTCTGGTTTGGACCAAGCTTGCTTGCAAGCAGATTTGGCGTGACTGCGGAATTACTCAGGGTTTCAGTCAGTATAGTAAATTATCACGTTCCAGAGGCTGCTAGTGGCTGTTTACTCCGGAGGGACTGCCTTCTGTGCTGCTGGGGCTGGTGATGCTCTGGGTTGTTCCATTACATGTGCTCACGGCCTGGTTCTTAAAACTTGATGAACGCCGACAGTTGCATGTGAAGGTGCGTGGTAGACATTCTTTTCTGGTTTGGACTAAGCTTACTAGCAAATAGATTTGGCGTGCAGTTTAGGGCAAGTAAATTCAGCGTTACTGCCAAGGGTTCATTCATCTTAGTGAAGCAGGATGTGTCAGAGGCTGCTACAGGCTGTTGCTGCACTCAGTAAAAGCAGACAGGTAGATGGTTAGTACTGCCAGGCTCTGTCTTGTTCATTGCTACTCTGCATACAGGCAAGCCAGCTTTGTTCACAAGCACACATACTTCTGCCTTTAATTCATGCTTGCATTCAATATACTCAAACCATTATGAAGTTTTACTTCTGTTATGCTGTAGGTCCATGGCAGTCGTGCTAGCGAAGCTGCGGAGGCTGTGAAGTGGCGGGATTTTGTGTCATTGACAGTGGATGCTTGCAAACGGCCGATGCTCTGGTTCTACTCGATGGCCGGCTTTCTATGGGGTGAGTCTTTCGGCTGAGGAGCATTACCCTCAACGCTAATGCTGCATGTACGGTGCCAGTGTCTGAGCGAGCAAACTTAGGTGGCAGAAGCTTGAGGCTGTTATCATCTTTATGTCGGATAGAAAGTCATAGGCAAACCTATGTTGCGTTGCTGTGCCCGCAGTGCTCTGCGTATGGAGTCTCAACTCGTGGATGGCCATTATCATCAAGAACATGTTGGCCGGGACCGCGCTCGCGAACAGCACGAGCAGCGGCGGTACATCTTCCATCAACACATTACACGCGACGCTGCTATCAGCCATCCCCTACTTCTTCGCGGCATGCGCTATGTTGGCAAACGCCTGGAGCTCCCACAGGTTCAAGGAGCGGACGCTGCATATCGGCCTGCCAGCAGTGTTTGGCGGAATCGTGTTGTCGCTGTTCGAGCCGTTGTATACGGCATCCTTTGTGGCGGGCTTCGCAGTGATCGCGGTTGCTATTACGAGTGCTTACGCCACGCAGAGTGTCATGTACGCAAAAGTTGCAGGTACGATGGACACGAGGATTAGGTTTAGTATGGGTTGGGACCAATGAGTCAACACAGTGTTGGAACTAGGTTTGCAGATTGTTCCATGGTTTGGATTAACTCCCAAGGGCTAACTCCTGCTGTTGCATCACCAGGCTGCCATAATTGGCTATTGTGCGCATCTATTGTGTCCCATGGCCAAAAGTACTGCAAACGATCATGTACTCTGCACAGAACCTGCAACACCAGCAACTTGCTGCATCTTGAAGTGCCATTTCTGGAACGCACAGATCTCATAGCTTCCTACTGCGTCTCCCAGCTGACTTAGTCATTACTTATGGACAGTCCCTGCTCTACTCCTGCTACTGCTTGCAGATGCCCTGGACACTCGTGTGGCTGGAGTCGGCCTTAGCATCTTCAACGCAGTAGGAGCCTCAATCGGCGGTTTTGTAGGCAACTTGGCAGTTGGAGCGTTAGTAACAAGGATGGGCACGTTTGTTCAATCTATGGTTTTCATGGGGATGTTTTTACTGGCTTCTGGCCTAATGATGTGTGGTTTATGGGTGTGGGAGAGGTGTCACAGAGCAAAACGGGAGTTTGACCAATGAGTCCGTTGACTCAACAGCAAGTATGCAGATTGGGGAGTCAGCTCAGGGTTCTAGATTGATCGGACAAAATAGACATTGGACGGGCAATAGAGAAGCAAATGCAGCAGACTCTTCTTTATTATCTGGTGGGAGATTGTGAGCGTTACAAAGAGCCATAAAAAGGATTGAAAGTAATCCAATATGTATCAAATGCATGGCTGACGTTCAGGGTTTTAGTTCGTGCATGTGGGTTAAGCTCGGCTCTGTTGATACATTGGCAGTATATGCATCATCATGGCATGCAAGCCATCTGGCCCAAGTAGTTCATGTTTAGATAGCTTTGCCGATTGGCACGATTGACCTAACATCCATTTGAATGCCGTTATCGTTTTTGTCATCGTTTTTGTAGCGGTGAAGTGCTGTTGGGTCCCTGTTATTGCTGCTGCGTGCACACTCATTCTGGATTTTTTGGAACATCGCTCTGGTGGGAAATGTAAGGAATGGGGGCGGGGAATGGAAATGCTTTGCATGGTCGTTATCGACGTACGAGGTTATGGGTTTTAGCTAGCCAGAATATAAGAATGTGTGTGTGTGAGTTGTGTAGTCAAACAAGTTATGGGGGTGGTGTGTTACAGGGCTCTCCTGGTATTTTTCACAACGCATGATCTTGTTCAAATACTGACTTGGAACAGGACTGGGTGTGTGCGTGCTTTCATTACTATCAACGCATGTGAATGCTCAATTCTGCAACCTGCTCAGAGTCGGAGGTTTACAAGCACTATAAGCCTGAATATATGAAGTTTGAAACTGTAGAGACAGGGCGGGACAAATGACGCATGTGCTAC
Source organism: Coelastrella sp. UTEX B 3026 (assembly GCA_002588565.1). Taxonomy (NCBI): domain Eukaryota; kingdom Viridiplantae; phylum Chlorophyta; class Chlorophyceae; order Sphaeropleales; family Scenedesmaceae; genus Coelastrella; species Coelastrella sp. UTEX B 3026. The sequence goes on from NSMO01001712.1 coordinate 4,290, forward strand.
AGTGGTGTTTGGAGCATGTGGCGTCGACATTGTGCTTTGTGTATATACGGACCCGGTCGTAGTATGGTCGGTTGATGTTGCTTGAAGGTGCCTGGAACTCTTTTTGTGTATCGGATGCATTGGCCAACGAGGTTTGATGTGAGCGTGTCTTGGTTTCAATGAACCCCCCACGTTTCTGGCGCTGAGCAACAGGAATCATTACTGTCACTGAATGCCAGAATCACGGTGGGTTCATGTGTGTTTATAATTTGCGCGCGGGTTTGGCTCATTTTGGTCAACATTACTGGGTACCCGGTGTTTCAATCGTGATCATATGCTGTGTAAGCTACTAAGTTCGCAGCACGACTGGCCAGTCTTGCAACGTGTTGATATACCATTTCGTCTGGTATCGTTATGGTGCCGCCTGATAGTTGAACACTCCACCTGTCAGTTGGCCTCTCAGGTGGTATTCATGTAGCGCATGTAGCTATGCTTCGTTATAGCTATAGCATTCACGAGCCGAGAGAGAGTCCGTCAACGGAACGTCGCGGAGCATACGTACAGACCCCACAAGGCATGAGATTAGCTTTGAGCGCCTGGCCAATAATTGTTGGGTACGATGCATTTTGAACTTGGCGATTGCATTTTGGCCGGTGCTTGTAAAGGTCAACACAAGTAAACCGGCGTGCGGGATGGCACGAGCCATTCGCCGGACTCGCTACTGCGAGTGCCGTTTCCAGGGCTACCCACGAGGAGGCTGTTGTAGGAGCCTACACATGTGTACAGCTTGCAGAGGCCGCACGTACCGCCTGGCTGTGCACCAAGCATGTCCCAACAAAGTCCGTCGAGTAGAGCGGTATGCGTCACTACTCGTGTCATACACTGAAGAGCAGGTATGCACTCAAGACCACCGCGGCATGCGTCAGCAATCGGTTACCTTGTGGTTGCCGACCGCGCTATACACCCGCGCCACAGGCTCGGGCAGGCAAAACGGCGGTACCTTTCACGAGTGCTCCTCTTCCAGCTCCGATGGATAAGCGCCCAGTTGCAGGCATGTCTGTTCTAATACCCCAGATCTTTTGTAACACCGGATGGTTCTACTGTTCTCGTTGATGATGATGGACGACTTACAGGGCGTCTTAGACCGCACAAAAACGCATCCGGCTGCCAGACCTCCCCGCGGCCGCGTGCCTGCCAGTCTGCTATTTGCACGGTCGGAAGCCGCAAGACAACATCTTGATTTGTCACATGGCTCGGTCAGATTCACAACGCCCTATTTGAACCTGCCATGCAATCTGCGAGGGCGGCTTGCATTGACAACTGCATGCAGCCTTCGACTCATAGCGGCACGTGCCACTATAATGCAACGCGGGGTCGATGGCCGATGGCTATGGCGTAACCCAGCAGATTATTATTATTACTATAATGCAACGTTGTTAACATGACGCATCAGCAAGTGGCACCAATAGCGACGTCGTGTTGACACCCTTCTGTGGGCAACAATATCAGACGCGAAGGCAGCTCACGGCCCGCACAAGTCTGAAACCATAAATCTCTGCTAAAAGTGTCAGCAAGCGCATGTCGCACACAGGCCAGAATGCATCATAGCCACCTTTGCTTGTTCCCGAGCTGCTATCGCTGCCAGAACCTCCATCCCTTAGAATCTGCTGCTGCCACACCATCTACTCCGGCGGCTGCTTGGCTGCCCTGTTTCTTGATAGCTTTGCTGTACACCTCTCTACACTGAGCACCTATGTCAGCTATCTGGGCTCTGCTGAGACCCGCCCTGCATGGTAATAAGCAGCAAACAGGGTTCTCAGGGCAATACCTTCGCAATGGCAAAGTCCGAGCCATGCATGGACATCCATTGTCGGCACTTCTTAAAGCCCCAATACTTGCATTCCTTGCAACTTCAAACGCAAGTGCTGTTGCTTCCATTCGCTCCTGCATTGATTTGCATTGGAACTGCAGCATGCTAACAATATCCCACAGCTTTTGCTTCTGAAATCGGGCGCGGGGCCGATGGCCATAGATCTATGGCTGGTGGGTAGCTTATATATGTCCACAGCTCAAAGCACAAACAGGTTGAGGCACCCGGGCTTCCTAGACAAGATCGACGCATGCTCAGCTAATCGCACGCACCTGCTTGCCACCAGCTTGTCCACCATGGCGGGTGTTACAGCAGGGTTGAGATCCACCACAGACCCATACCCCATCACTATACCCTCAGCATCCCGGCTATCCAGCAACTCCCTAAGCCCTGCTAGCTGCCCTATGCGTTTCACTAGCTTGTCCAAAGGCACAAACGGCTCAAAGAATAGCTGAACATCGCGTTCGTCCTGTACTAGTCTAGACAGTACCATGTCGTCCGGGTCGCCTTCGGCTGTGACAGTAACACCCATAGCTGCTAGTGCTGCCGCCGGACCTTTCTCGAGTGCTGCTACTGCTGCGCTGCTGCTGCGGCGGACGTACTCCTCTAGGACGCCTTCGCAGACGCGGCGGCAGAACCCAGGCTCTACGAACGTTGTTACGTCTGTGAAGTAATCTGCAGGCACAACCCAAACAGCAGCGGTTGTGGTAGGGCAGCCCAGCTGATCATTGCTGAACACCATACCCTTACGGCCGCCGACCGCGCATCTCATATACCCAAAAACCTCAAGTCACTTTTGGACCAGGCCGCACATACAACGATTATCCCTTGGTGCTGTTAGAAGAGGAGCTGTTACCAGAGTGTTACAAAATACGACTACACTGGCTCCATACGATGCCCTGACTGCAGATCCTGTTGTGAACGGCTGATGTGCTTGCACCATACCGGCAGGCTGACTACATGTATACAGCCTCATGCAAGCTTGCACCATTCAGCAATCAAACATTCTGAGAGAGAGAAGAGAGAGGGAAGTACACTGCATACCTCACCATACAGAATGGCACTCTCAACATGCAATAAGAAACAAATTCCAACCAACAAAGGATCAAACCAGAAACCCTGTCAAGCATGCAGTCTCTGTTTTTGCTTTTATGTCCGGCTTATGCAGCCGGATGCACACACTGAAAACGTATGTAACTTATGGTGAAACTATCACGCGCAGGGCCAGTGCACACACACAACAGGACAGCTGCGGTATAACAAAATGCTAATACTGCAGTCAAAAGGTGTTCTGAACTTACCTCCAAATGTAGCTAGGATGGTGGCTGTGGTGGTCCCACTGAGCCACTCTTGATATGTGTACATCCGCCGCCACTGGTCAACTAAGCCTGCACAGCAGCAGCACCAGCAGCAGCAGGAGCAACAGGCGGCAGCAGTACAGCGACACAGAGAGCGATAGCATCAATAAGATCCTAGTGCAGACACTTACGCCATTTGTTAAAAAAGGGTTGCGCTCTGTGACTCCACAACTATCACACATGTTGTTGGTAGTCTGTGCTAAGGCACAGCAGCAGCAGCAGCAGCACGGCAAACCTTGTGTCACGTGTGCTAGCTACTGATGTATGTAGGCAAAAACAGGCACCCCAGTCACGTGGCGCTCCAAAGAGCATATGTTGACAGGCACCCATTCACATGAAAGGCTGATTACGGCCAGACACTGCAGAGCTGGAATGCCCCACACAGGCATGATGCTTTGCTAGCCGATAATCTGATAGCACAGATCGCAGCGCTTTACCTGCATCACTGTACATGATGTTAATCAGCCTGGCAGCCCAGGCCTTGCAACTGAGCTAGAGACAACTCACAACTTTAGCAGCTCTTTGCATCATGCTGAGACATGCCACAGCCCATGTTCGGCCGTGCCAGTTGCCAGGTGATAACCACCGTACTTCCAAAACATAATGCTAGATAATCACAAATGCCAACCACATTATGTATGCAAAATGTCTGTTGTGTATCCTGCATATACCCAGTATACTCATCCCAGAAAGCACCACGTTACCTGCATCACTGTACATGATGTCAATCAGCCGGGCAGCCCAGGCCTTGGCAAGATCCAAAAACATCCTGCGACAACAACATGCAGCAGACAGAAGTTGTTGTCCTTCCATGCAATTCACAACCACAGGCCATGCAAACATGCTGCCCCATCCAGCCAGTGAACAGTATATCAGAGATACAACCGTCAGGCGTCCACGTTGTCAAGAATTGCTCTGATGGCTTGCTATTGTACTTGTGAAATCTGTGCAATCACTTGGATGCGCATGTAGCAGCTGCACAGGACACTTTGCCGGGCTAGCCGCTGACAGTCAAGACAGCGAACTCGTTCATTGCTGCCAATGCCACAAGAATGAATGAATGAGCTCCGCGTAGCGCTTTCAATAGAGCGCTGGTGTAAGTTGAGGAAGGGTAATGTGTGTGTTGGGTCGACTCCACATTCCCTACCGTCCGCTCAAGTCCCCGAAGGGGCGAAAGGGCTAATGCCACAAGATGAATGCGATGGCAAAGCTGCCGTGCATGCTAGGGGTCGCCACCCAGGTTGTCTGCTCATGATGACAGGCTCTGTTGCTGGCACATCTTCTCTCAAACATCAACGCTCACTGCACGTGATGCTTGTGTGAAAAGCCAGGAGCCTCACATCTCAAGCTGAGCGGACGGTCGGGAATGTAATCGCCTCGACACACACATTAGCCTCCCTCAACTTACACCACCGCTCTACTAAACCACTAGGCGGAGCTCATTCACTCATACATTCAACGTGAAGCCAGGAGCCTGAGATTTCAGACTGAACTGCAAACCCCTGAAATTTGCAGCAAATACATCAAGCACACGGGTGCTGACCTGCAAGTATCTTCTATATCTAGCTCTGACTGGTACGCTTCATCCAAAAGGGACTGCATGAGCACACAGCAAATGTTTACTGACAGAGGGACACACCATAACAGCAAACACACACTACATATGATTACTCTTGCATGCCTCATTGATCTGTTAGGCCTTCACTTGGGGTTTTGTGTTTGCTGAGGGACTGCATGAGCAAACCAACCAACAAATGCTGTCCGCGGAGTTCAAAGTACTGACAGCATTTGATAATTTATAGTCATCCGGAGTTAACATCAAATAGTGCTGAAGACGGGACTGACCAGAAGTGTCTGTCTAACGTGGCCCTGTGGATGAAAGCGGTCACTGGTTGCAGCACCACTCCACAGCTGTCTCATCAATATAAACATATATCATCCTATATCATCAATATAGGTTGCCGCTGCAAGGTCATAAGTCTATTTACAACAAAAGGCCCCTTTGTAGTGCACACCTGGTTCACGGTAATCAGTGAAACACCAGCATACTGACAGCCTGCTGTGCGTGCGCATGCAACACACTATACATGTATGAATGGGGGGGGGGGGGGAGAGAGAAAGTATGTGTGTTGAGAGAGAGGGGGGGAGAGGGAGGAGAGGGAAAGAGAATGTGACACAGAGAGGGAGAGGGCGATAGAGAGATAGAGATAGAGATGGAGAGAGAGAGAGAGAGAGAGAGAGAGAGAGAGAGAGAGAGAGAGAGAGAGAGGGGGGGGGGGGGGGGGGGGAGACAAAAGTCCAACACAGCCTTGCCGCAATCCCCCCCACCAACCTGTACATTCTCTGTGAACTCCAGGCTCTGGTTGTAGCAGTCCACGCTGTTGTTCAGTAACGCACACACCAGCTCAAACGGCAGCTCGGCACCGCCCCCTGCTGCTGCCAATGCTGCTGCTCCCGCTTTGCCGTTGGCAGCAGCAGCAGCAATGATGGCAGCAGCAGCACCGGGTTTGAGCAGCTCCTGTTGGGCTTTTACAAAGTCTTGCATGAGCTTGAGGGATCGCCTGGCAGCAGCAAGCAGCACCTCACCCTTGCTGATCTCCTCAAGCACAGACACCTGTGGATGCACAATCGCAGGTTC
>NSMO01001720.1:0-16891 GCA_002588565.1 Coelastrella sp. UTEX B 3026
GCCACTGCACCAAGAGCGCGGGCAGCAGCACATGTGAGTCTGGGGGATCAGCGTCAGGCCTGGTCAAATTGAAAGCGCAAATGCCCCGACACTACACGGATTAATGATTTTCGCATCAACAGCGTGGGGCATCAGGAGGCAGGCAGTACCGGAATTTGATAGTTGTCAGTGACAGGAGCTTGAAGGTACCAAACGAAGGCCTGCAGTGCTACCGAGCCAGCTACAGCGCGTACATCAATGCTTTTGGTTTTCTGGTCTGCGCAACCACCAATCGCCGTGCCACGTGCCACCAACTGTCCACGACATAGCCAGGCTGCAATTGCTGGGCCGTACTTCTCGTGATAGCATTCATTATTTCCACTAAACATACCATTGATCCCGCTCCCGTCCTCTTCAGCATTTGTTCTGCACCTGCCAGCTATGAGGCATCAACAGTTTGGCTACAGCCGTGCTTTGCAGAGCAGGCGTGTTCAACTGCTGGCCGTTGGTGTGTGTACTCTTGCTTTGGTAGCATTGTGGCCGTCTGGACCAGCTGATAGCAGCTTGACGTTACAGCCAGTGCAGTTGAAGGAAGTAGACAGCAGAGTGCTGGTTGAGCTGTTTGTCATGTCCCAGTGCCCAGGTAGGCCTTGCAGCTGCGGATGTCAATGGCAATGGGCTAATTGACGCAACAAAGCTGTTGCATGGTGCATGAGACGTCGCTTGTTGGTCCAGTGGTCCCTGTTGCGAACCCCCATGCAGCACCAGTGTGTGTAGCTGGCTGACCCTCAGGGGCTGACTTGTGTGGACCAACATGCACAGTTACTGAGTGCCTGAGGTTTCTATATTGTGGTGCAGACGGCCAATTCTGCGAGAATGCCTTCGCTCCTATACTGAAGAAGCTGCAGCCTTTAGTCACAGTTCGCACACAGTACATAGCCACACTATCAGAGGACAAAAGCAAAGTCAAATGCATGCATGGCGAGAATGAATGCCAGGGCAACCTGCTGCAGCTCTGCCTGGGGCAGCATGTCCCCGTAGAGAAGAACTTCGAGTGGTTCTACAGCACCTTGCAGTGCCACACAGCTGGCAGTGTATTCAGCAAAGACCACTTGAAGTCCTGCATGAGTAAAGCCAGCATACCAGCGGAGGTGCAAGACAAGATACTGCAGTGTGCAGACAGCGATGAGGGCAAACAGCTGCAGCTTAAGTCAGCACAGGAGGTGGTGAAGCGCGAAGTCAAGAAGAGCTGTACTGTCTACATTGCTGGCAAGAAGCGCTGCATCAGGTGGGCCCACCAAGTAGCATGTTTCAGGCACAGAGCAGCTGGGTCTGAATCTGTTCTATCAACGCCTTTGTGTGCACTGCAGCTTGGTCTGATATGATCTTCTTTCAGGTGTATGATGTTACACCGTGAGCGCAGTTGAATGCCCTGCATGATGATAATCGCGCTGGTCACCCGGACAGTGGCAAACTTGTGTACATGTCTATTGTGTCTGTGCGTTGTATTCACATCATGCTGGTGTGCTGTCATGCAGAGATGGTGGCCGCTGGTATGATTGCCCAGCAGGTGACTCTCAAGACTCGTTCATCAAGACCATCTGTGATGCACATACAGATCAGACAGGCAAACGAGCGCCAGAGTGCCCAGCACCAGCAGCAGCCTCTCCGGCAGCGGCAAATGCCACAGCAAACTAGCTTGGGCAGGTCGTAGTGATTGTGTTCAGCAGTCTTAGGACAGAATAGCTTGAAGTCGACGGAGCTACCCGATCATTGCATCTTACCATGTCATTAGTTTGTACTTGTTGCAAGCAGGGTGACGGAAACACAACATAATAACACCGCACAGAACTCAATCCCCTGGCATAAGCGTTGTCTGATAGTTGCTTGTTACTGCTACAGCTATAGTATCTCTTACGGCAATGATTTTGCACTGCTGGTTGGCAAGGTCTGATAGACAGTGTGCAGCAAAGTGTGGATGCATTTTGTTCAGTTCAGTATATGGTGAGACATCGTGCAATCTTTGAACCGAATGACATGGTAAATAATGGTTTTCTGGATGAATGTAGCTGTTGAATTGCTGGCTATGCGGCCAGGAAAGGTGTTCATCTACCGGGCTTCTGCTATCATAGCATGATGATCCAGAAGCTGCAGCTACAGCATGCTGGTCGGTTCAACATCTGCTGAGCAGTCACTGTCTTATTGGGGGCTGCTGCTTATTGAGCGACAGGCTAACGGCTGGTCACCAGGGTCATCTCAACTTGTGGCACCAACAACTTCTGCAGGTGCGTGAACTAGCACCAGTCACCTACAGCATCCACTGCATTTTTGACTTGCAGGCCACACTGCTGTATATGTGTTGAAGACCACATGTCACCGTTGGTGATGTGAATGTGAACACCTGGCGTCATGTGTGACCATCAGCAGTTGTTCAGCACCGCAATCAGGTTACCTGACTGCTCACATATCGGAGAAAAATGCCTGATCAAACTGTCCCATCAACTGATGCTGAGCAATTCCAAGCAGCCCACTACTAATGTAGTACACCTGAGACCACTGCCCAGAACACTAGCAATTTCGAATGCTTGGCACCTAGCTGTCAAACAGCAGCGCCTGCAGTAGTGGCACCACCCGTATCTGGCTAAGGTCTTCCAACACCTCCAACAGTTCATCAGGGGAATGTGCGGCAAGAACCAGCTCACGCCTGCAAGCAGCAACAACATACAGACGTTTTGTTTTGAAGCATTTCTAGAAGCATTCAGAGCAACTGTGGCAGCCCCGCTGCCTTGCACACAACACTCTGTAATGGCATCTGATGCTTGCTTGAGCTTCTTCAAAGTCCGACTCTTCATGACCTGTGTGGTTCAAGCAGTCCATCACGTATGTACGCTTGCATGTTTGACCACACAAAGCACACTTGGCAAACCAGACCAAGGCAACCCTGCCATGACAGCAGATAGATTGATACACTCACGTGTTCGGATGCCCCTTGTGTCTCATGCAGCCTGTCTGCAAGAAACTTATGCAGGCCCACTCTTACTATTGAAACGCACAGTTGCAGTAGGCAAACCAGGGAAGCACAACCAGCTATTTGTCAGGATCCAGCAGTCTGCTCTTACCTGAAAGTCATCACCGCGACTGCTAGTACTGGCAACACAAGGAGGGAATCAAAGCCAATGATCCTGTCCCACAGCAGTAGCGTCTCTGTGGGTGACAGGTGGCCCACGAAAGCGCTCACGATCCAAGGGAACGCCAGGTCCAGTGGCGTGCGTGCCAGGCGTGACAGATGCCTGTACACATCTGGATCAACATCCTGCAGGTGTACAAAAACAGACACATCTATGGGTGATAACAACACAACTGTACCACACACGTCTTGTGAAGGGTGCGTGCAAGACACACTAAGCACATACCACTGGCACAGCAGCACTAACATTTTTGTTGTACTCACTCACTGACAGCTGGGTCCCGGTTGGAGACGAAACAAACTGGCCGCCAGGCATAGGCTGTCAGACTAGCCTACAAGTCAGTCACTCTAGTTCAGCCAGAACCATACACCAACATGCTTCTTGCCTGTAGCAACTCTAAGAATGTTCGGCACAGCACAGGCAACCCTGCTGCGGGTGCAGGCTTCAGGTTGAGTGTGTGTAGGCAGCTCCAGTATCGACTGTACATCGCCACAAACACCCTGTACACGGCTGCAGGGTGCTCATACGCATAGCACAGGGGTGCTAAGAATGATGCTAGACCCTGGAAGGGCAAAACCCCGCTGGGTGGATAAGGTCTGAGCTGCTGTCCAGCCTTTGCCTCTGCTGCAAGACGGGGTGCTGCTGGCACTGCTGCTGTGGTGCTTGCAGATGGATCACGGCTGAATGCAAGCAAGATAGCCCTGCAGTACACAAAGATGCCAACTGAGCTGCTGAGCTCAGGACACGCCATGCCAGCAGTATCCTGCCGTGTCTTGTACATAGTCGAGATTCTTGATGTGGCAGTGCAGCTTGACAGCACAGTGCAGCGGCTGCTGCTCATAGCATGCACACAGCATACATATGTGGTTTGCAGCATATGATCTCAGTTCGTCAACAGCAGGCTACAACCAACTGCTGGCGGGCAGTGGCTGGAGCTGTTCTGCAGCTTCCCCAGTACCTCATGGACTCCTCAAAGATGAAGTAATGCTCATTGTCTGCCAGGCGCTGCACATCTGCACATGTCAGCACATCCGTCAGCAACACCTGCTGCTCAACACTCTCACACAGTAACTCCAACACCTGGTGATCACGCTGACTAGGCAACCTCCACCAGTCACTGCAGTTGTCACTAGCTGCATGACAAGCAGCAGCTATAGCACAAGCTGATGATTCAGCAGCCAGACTGCTGCTGTTGTCACTGTTCTGACTCTTGGCTGCGGCAGCAGCTGCTTGCTGCCTCAAAGCTTCTGCTGCTGGTTTGCTGCTGCTGTCTTTGCGCATGTCCGGTGGCGCTGCGTGTAGTCCCAGTGCTGTTGCCCACACCCAAGGTCGCTCACTGGCTGGTAGGCCTGTTCGTGCTGCTGATCTGCATGCTGCTGCTGAGCAGGACGCTGATGCCTTGTGAGCCTGCTGCACCTGCTGCTCTCTGAACCAGGAGTGCAAGACATCATCGATGCCAACCTGCATGTATCAGTTGGACCTTGCGCATTTGAACTTGAAGACAAATGGCACAAGAATTATTCTGAGAGAGCACAGTTGTGTCAAGGTTCTAGGTCAGCGTCTAGCTGGGCATGAGCCTAGTGATCACTATAGATGCTATGCTGCGCAGGACAGCAAAAGTGAATGCAGGACGTAAAATTGCAACAAATCTTTGTTGTCTCCTGCCAGTCAGGCTGTCATCTGTCTGTATGCCAGAATGATCCACAACTGTGCCTGCCAGCATAAGGTGCATAATCACCATCAAACAATAACTCAACCAGCAAAAGGATGCAGTGCATAAACACTGAAGGGTCAAAGACCAGCACAGTGCAATTCAGGCTGTTACCTGCCGCCTGTCGGCCTTCAAGTCTGCAAAGAATGATTGCAACCAAACTCTGCTGGGAGCTCTTACAGCCTGGAGCAAGCTGGTCTTAACAGGCGGCTGGCCACCACTGCTGTCACCATATGTGCTACCTTGTTGGCTTGCATCGCCAGCCTGCACACAGACACATCACAACAAGCCAGTAGCTTTCTGGCCCAGACTGGCCTGCATGCACGCTCTCAGGCTGTTGCAGCTGTCACAAGCAGACCAGCATCAACCTGTGCTGCTGCAACAGCCAGAGGCCGTTGTGAGTGTTCACAAGCCTCATACCCTTTGCTTCCCACCTAAGCTAGGGTGGCTGACAAGTGCTGCTGGCGGTTAGACCCTTGTCATCTGACAATGGGCACGACCTGAACCGAAGCCATGACCAGCTGCAGCACCATCTCTGCTGATCTGCGCATCCGTAAGCTACAACATCGCGCAGCAGGCAATTAGCTGTCAGCCATCACCAGCAGGGCCCATACAGTCAAGAATGTCGTAATCCTGTACCTACCCTGCTTGATGAGACCGCAGGTTGTGCAAGTACGACTTCAGCAGTAACTGCCTCAAGCAAGTCTTCTGCATCATAAAGCAGCTTGCCAACGGTTGAGCCCTGGAGATCGCCTGCGAATAGTGACTTGCTGCTGCCAATGCGCTCCCAGGCATGCTCCAGGTCAGCGACTGCGGTACAATCAGGTGAATGCACGACACATCCTGTGACCCGCTTCATTGAGTCCAAGATGCATTCAACACCCAGCAGGACAAATAAGCAGTAGTCCCATGACACAGCTGCTCTGCTTCAGGGCGCTGGCTCACAGAAGCCAGCACAACGAGTCCTGACAGGAGGTGGGCCAAAGTCGCATGAAGAAGCGAGTCCACTGATGGCTAGGTACGTCAGTACTGTGCATGCGAAAGCCCACCTTCATCCCTTGCGTTTGTGGACTCCTGCTCTGTTGGACTGGCCGCAAGTGGCACGTCTGGCAGCAGCATTTGCGCAGCATGCAGGCGTTCTGTGATTAATACTTGCCATCGTTGCTGCACGGCTGCTAGAATGCTGATTAATTGCTGGCTTGCTGCTGTGGGATCATCAGCTGGCTGCAAACAACGATGCACATGTCATCCCGGCCTCATCACACACAGGATCTGGAGTGGTAAGGTTGTAGCGGCTACCTGCGGCCTGACAGGTCCCACACTTGCGCTGGGTGTTGGCAACCGCTGCTGTACACTGAAAGCAGTACCACGTATGAGCGACGCCACCAGGCCTGCGTCAGCAATACTTTGCTCTCCTGTTGCCCGGCTGCGTCCTTTGGCTTGCACGATACGGTCCTGCGTGTACACCTGCCCTTAGCCCTGGACCCAACGAGCTTTGCAGACAGAGCGGTCCACTAGCGAATCTACACCTGTCCTTGCAGGTTGAGCTGCAATAGCCTTTCATCTGCGAGAAGCATCTGCTGCACTTGACTTATGGCGGGGGGCCCCATGATCCTGGAAAAGGCACTGCAAACAATAATGGCGGGATATCAACAGTGCAGAAACATGCGACCCCCTTTCGTTGAATAGCAGCAATCAAAAGACACTACGGCCACATGATGTCCTAAGCTGAAGTGTGCTGAGTACAGGAGCCCTCCAAAACTCTGGGGTTCGGTCATTCAACTCCATTTGTCCTGAGGACAGTGTCCTTGCAGGCGCACCTCCCTATGCGTCTGAAAGCTGCTACACAGCATCTCACACAAGCATAGTTGCTTTCTGTTGAAACTTGGCATGAGCAGTGTGATGAGCGCACACGGCGGACGAACATGTCTCACAGCAGCAGCATCCTAGCATCCTTGGACGAGTTCCCAACGTCCAAGGGGAATACACGTCCCGATGCTCAATCTACCCCGCAAGTTGGCCTGATGTGTTGTGTATAAGTCGAAGGCAGCTGCCGCGGTACCGCCCTACCGTGCCTTGTTGGTACACTGATGTTTGTTGCCAACAGGACCATTGACTGCTGCCGGAGTTCTAGCTTGCTTACCTGTGCAGCAGACTCCTACAGCGGCCACTTACAGAGAGCCCGTGGCTGAATAAATGTCGCCTGCTGGACTACTGCTGCGCTGATGGCTTGCTGAAGCTGCAGCCGGCTGCGCACCTGAGACCAGTGCACAAACTGTGCATGCACATGCACAATGTCAACCAGGACAGCAGGTGCAACATATTGTAGCCCAGGGGGGGAGGAGACCAGTGAAGGCAGCCAGTCTGCGTATCTATCTCGTCAGACGTTTGTGCTGGTCCTTCAGGCATGGCAGGACATTCTTGTTTGCATGGCTGGGTGTTTGAGCAGCACTGCCAGCCTTATGGGTGAAGCCCACCAGAGCGCCACTTGCCAACGATTAGAGCCTTTGCACACGGCTTGGGATGCAACCGCTTGCACTTGATAAGCTGTTGCTGCACTCATGCTATATGGCAGTGGCTGCCGGATATACCACCCCATGGGACTTCCTCATGAAAGCGGCTGGTGGTGAGATACACACTCTGGGGTGCCAGGTCATTGGGTTTCATTGCCACTGGCACGCCTGCAGCAGGCAAAGAACGGAGCTGTAGATGCTGGCTGACCTGTGATGCCGATCTTTTGGAACAAGCAGCACATGAACCATTTTTGAGCAAGGCGACTCATTGGTTGCTGATAGCACACGGCTGGTGCCATTCCCCTACAAGAATACAAGATCACTTCAAGGTAGCAAACCTAGCTGACCAAGCCATGTGGTACTGGCAGCTGGTAATGAACATTAGCACAAAACTCGTGCGCGAAAGCATCTGCTGATGCACTGGAACCTGCGTACAAACGAAAAGGGGGCACATGGGATCTCAGCACACTACTTCACTGCCCCAAATGCATTCTGCAGTGACTGTGGGTAACTGCATCGCACCTTTAGCTAAAGCTGCGTACGCATGCGTAGGAGCTGCTGAGAGCGCGACAGCTCACGCCATCATCCAGTTCAGCATCGTTGTGCTATGGTTGCACGCACGTATTCGACTTTTCGCTCCACGTGTCAACGCAGCCGGTGTTGTCTAGGAGAACAGCCAGCTTTACATGTACAATGGCCATGGCCGCGGAGCACCGGTACCGCCGTTGCCTTTGCCTTCGTCTCTGCCCTTTGTCAGCTGTCCCGCATGCATTTCATGGTTGCGCGATAGTATATCATACAGTAATAGTGGCGCTCACTGCCGGATTCGTTCTTGGTCAGGCAGGGCTTAGGGCGTAGCTTTGAATTTGTCGCAGTCCGCTTGTTTATGAGCCACGACTGTAGCTGCTCCACGGTGTTACTATTTGCCTGTGTGTTGTGAATGTTTCTGTTGCCTGGAGGTCTACCACCTATACTTACTTCAACGCGGCTGTCGTTCAACACGCGCTCAACACCTGATGACGCGAGCAGACGCAGCAAATGCGAGTAGGAGACCGATACTGTCCTTGGTGGTGATGACCCTTGGTGTTTTGGCAAGAGAGACTGGCGCAAGGCAGCTCAAGGACTGGGACGGTTGGGCCACAGGTAGCAGAATTGCAGGCCGGTCGACCGGTCGTGTGCTCACAAGTCACAGAACGTACCTGTCACGAAATGTTGACGGATGTATAAGCATCGCTGACTAAGCCCAGCATTATACGCAGCTCCTGCTTGCAAGGTGGTGTCGACAACCACTGGCAAGGCAGACTCCAATGGCCGGTTATGGGGCTATGAAAGTGGCACCAGCTGTGCCTTCAAGGTAAGGTCAAACACTGGTGGTTTGTCGTAAGTGCAGTGAGATGCAGTAACTCGGACAGCTTTAATCCTCCACTCACTTTTTTACAGGACGAACAACAGCAGGCACTGTATGCCAATCAAGCGACTCCTCTCCAAGACTTTAGTACTGCTCGCGTTTGTGGAGACCAGCCTGAAGCAAGCAACTCGCAGTCAGACAGTCAGGGCAGACTATGGGGAGTATGGTGGGGCAAGTGAGTAGGGCCAGGGCCAATAGGATCTGCTACAGCTTGTGTAGAGCAACCCTCAATGTGCTGTGAAGGGCCGATCTGTTTTCACAGCTTCTGCCAAGGAGTGTGTAACCATATTGTGCCGACCAACTACAGTGTCTCATGCGTGGTTCATGTGCGTAAAGCAATTCAAACCAGGTCTGGATGCTTTCTGACATGTATGTAGCTGTGCTCGAACAAAGTCCAACTCCCCATGCAACAAGCCAATGTCTGTGCTGCTGATGCACGACCTCGTGCCCTCTAGCCCTTTCAGCAGCTGCATTTGTCTCGTTTTGCAGTTCCTGCGCTTTCAGGACCGGCAGTGGTGCCCCAATTTACTACACAGGATACAGTGGCAGGATGTACGACCCCAATACTCCTCCAGCACCGACACCTGCAGGAACCATAGCATCGCCAAGCCCATCTCCTCCCAGCCCTGACACCAAGGCACCAGTGAGCTTTTCGCCGAGCCCTTCTTCGGCGCCAGCTTCAGCTGTTCCTGCAAAGGTGCTCCCCAGTCCTGATCCTGCAGCTAGTACAGCCACCCGCTGCAACTGCAATACTGCCACTACCCCAGTCATTATCTTGAATGCAACTGCAGTAGCAGAAGCAATCGCACAGAGGCTTTGGAAGATGTTTGATGACTACACAATGTCCTCATCACAGACCCAAAGGTGAGTAAACTTGGCCTGTTGATGTCTTGCCAGGTCAGCGATTCTTCTGGACCTGTTGGAATGATCCTGTCCACTGCACTCAACCACCAGCACCTGCTGCAGCCTTGCTGTGCACGGGAGCGGCTTTCGACACAATTGGCACCCATGTGCAACACATGGTATTAGAGACGTGACATGGACTTGCCCTAATCGATGACTGCTGACTAAAACATCGACTTCCTGCAGTGGCTACCAGATGGTTATGGCCTCCGAGGGGCCTGACAGCAGTAGTCCTGAAGCACCTGGTAAACAAAGTGGCAGCAGCCAACCAACAGCTTCATCAAAGGCCAAAGTGGCTGGTCTTCTTGCAGCTCTGCTGGCAAACGTGCCTCAGCAGCAGCCTGGCAATGGAACCAACCTACTGTCCAAGGTGCAGACGGCACTCACTGCCCCGCTGAGGAGCCCAGCAGCAAAGCCCATCCCAAGTCCAGTTCCAACCAGCAAGATGGCCAAAAACATGACTGGGATAACAGCCAGAGGCAGCAGGCTGGCTAGCTCGCCGCAGCAACTGCTTCAAAGTACTCTAGGTGACCATGCAGGACAGCAGCCTGCAAACAACTCATCAGGTGCAGCTCAGTCTACACGAACAGCCAACCATCTAGAGTTTCACCCCGGCAGCAACGCTATCAAGAGCTCTGGCGCTTCATTCTCTACAGTGCCAGGCGATGATGCTGCAGGCGCCAGGCCCGTAACATCTGCAAGAACTTCTCTGAATGCCAGCAGCCAGCCCACTGCACCTACAACAGGAGTCACCCAGTTGACTGATGTGCAGGAGGCGAGCAATGTGGTAAGCCTGCGACAACTTTACAGCTTGACATGCACATCGCTGTTGTGATGTTGGCATACTTCACTGCCAGCCTGTTGCACCACATGGGTCACACCAAGCACCCGGTCTTGTTGATGTGCATGACTTCCTGTCAACTGGCCTGTTTGTGAGCATGTATGTATTCTCCACATTGCAGACTCGGAGGCAATTACTGATCTGGCAGCTGCTTGAGCTGGCTCTGGAGGCCAGAAAAATTGACAAACAGCAACTCAAGCTTGAGCAGGTGGGCAGTGCTGGGTTGAAGCAGTATGCTGGTTGTGCTGTGCAGTCAATCAATGGCATGCACTGATGCTTATGCTGTTGTTGCTGATGGACATGCAGTAGTCTTGAAAAGCTACTGTCCATCTGCTGTCCTGCAAACATACCTTACTAGTTTTTGTATGAAAACGTGTATTCAATGTGCATGCAGGCCAATTCGTTAAGGACACTGATGGACAGCACAGCAGGCGATCAAGCAGGCCTAGGTAAGTCACAACGTAGTTAACTGCCAGTTGCTGTCAGCTCAGATAGAAGCCTGCAACCGGCAGGAGATAGGTCTCATGTACACTTATAATTATGCAACTACTGGGCCTGCAGCAGATGGCACCTCAATGCTGAGTGCTGCCAGCAAACCAGCTGCCTGCTGGCGTCTTTTGTTTCTTGCAGGCAGGTCAGCCAACAGCAACAGCCAGGCACCCAAAGTAAACCCCGCTGTACCTGACAATAATCTGAACTGCTGGATTGAAGAGTCAGGCAAGTATGAGGACCTTACGCAGGTGGTGAAATGTGTCAAGCAGGGCAGCAGGAGAGATGCCAACAGGCCTGAGGAACGCAGACCAGAAGGCTTTGAGAAAACCTGGCAAGGTGCCCCGGCTTGCCCACATCCTGCTACCCGGACAAACAGCGTAACAGACAGCAACGGCATGCTTTGGGGTTGGGACGAGAGCCTCAAAAGGTCCTGTGCCTTCAAAAATGCTTCAGTATATGAAACGGCTCCTTTGTGTAGAAGTGAACCAGACAATGATGCAGTACAGGATGCGGATGGACGGCTGTGGGGTTGGCAAGATGGAACATCATGCAGATACTGACAGTAGCGTCAAATCAGTGTAGTGCACAGTCTTACACACGCATTCTATAGTGATGTGTTGCTGCTTGATGCTGGTACGAGTCCTGCACCACTGTATTTATTGCTTTAGTTGATCAACTGCATAATCCGGTCTATAACACTGCAAAACCCAACTCTGTTGTTGTTCATGAGCCAGCTAAGTTATCATATGCATGCAGCTCAAACATTATGGCAACTGCATTTACCAATGCTGATCTTGTGCATTACATAGCACTCGATTGTGGCAGCATCCACAGCATCAGTCACAAACACACATAGTAGCGTGAGGCATTGCATATTGATTTCATCCAGTGTCATGTTGTTGCTGGGCTCATTGGTGGTGCCGCCATCAGTAGGCTGACCTCTGTACCTTGATCATGCTGATCCGCTGGACACTGGACAAGTGTTCAATAGCTCTCAAGGCAGCTTGAAGCTGCGCAACAGTATGTGAAACACACACAAGAAATTGCTCTGCAGGAGCACCAACACGCCTATGTGCCGCAGTACTAACAGCTGGAACTGACTAACAACTGTCGGTTCGCAAGTCGACAGTAGTCTCAACATCAGTCCGTGCTTTGACCTTGGTCAACTGTCTGTGGACCTGTGGTCAACTGGCTGTGGACCTGTTGCCTCCATTGCCAGCCGCTCAGTGAGCATAGGCGACGGCATGATTGGTAGCGACACTGGGAGTGGGAAGTCTCTCAGTGTAGATCGTTGGACGCTTTGCTGGCAGTCAGTGTGCGGTATTGCAATAAAACATGCAGCGGTGATACGCAAGCTGTTTGCTAGCTGTGGTCAGTAATAAGCCGTGCAGTGTGGATGCCAGGACTTCATAATCATTGTCATTGTCACCACATCATACATGGCTCATGCATGATCGGATTCCGCTTCTTGTGGCAGGACTTTGCGTGGGCCCTGCAAACCTCCAGCCATCTACTACCATCACGAGGCTGGTGGCCCAGCCCGACCTCGCAAATGTCCGGACCCATGTGCCGGTGAGAAGACAAGCGGCATGCCGGTGAGAAGACAGCGTGTTGCACCACTGGTCAGAACCACACTATGTGCACACCAACCATTTCTTAGACATAGAGATATGAACACACTCCAGCCCTTGGGTGTCTAGTTAGAGACCTTCAGAACAATCGACTGCCTACCAAAGGCGATGAACGCAGGTAAACCAAACTAGGGCAGATGTTGCTTGAGAGGAACACACCAACACAAGCATAAGCAGGAAATTAGTTGGCAACAGCCTCTGATAGTCCTCTGATCCTGAACCCAGATCTGCAAATCTGTCCCGCGGCCTGAGTGGCAGTGCATTGCAAGGCTACTGCTGCTCATGACCTGGTGATGGTTGCGAACACAAGTGGCGAGTTCCATGTACAACATGGCCAGCATGGAATGCTGCACAGTAACAACTGGTGTACAGCCACAAAATAGCCGAGCCAGATGAATCGATTCTGCTAAACTATTTGGTACACTGTGGATTTGTAGCACTGCAGCGGCTTCCATCCAAGCAGGCGGTGGTACCGGCCTTAGCCACTGACAGATTGCAGCTGACATTCAGTGGCTAGAATCTGGACGGTCAGGTGGCGACCATTCCAGTAATCACTGAGCAGCCGGGCGACATACCCTAACGGTCTGCTGACTGAGCAAATGCGCAGGAAAATCAACCGGCAACAGCTGCAAGAGCACAGTTTAGCTCTTACAGACACCATGAAGAAACCCAGCAAGCGTACGGTCACGCTCCTGTACTGATGTGCCATGCGTCCCGCGAGGCACGCCGCGAGCTCGAGTTTACTCCGCAGGTGCGACCACGGGTGCGACCTCGTCGAAACATGACCAAAGGCATCAACGGCATTTCTCATATGTCTTAGACGCATGTGAAGCTGCAGTTCTTGCCGGCCACGGTGCGACTGTCGGTTGCGCTACCACTATCAGCCCGACGGGGAAGCCAAGGACCTTGGACCGCCGCTTGTCTGGCCCCGCGGATGTCTGTAAACCAGGGTTTACTCATTTGAACTGAGCTGCTTTCATAGCGTATATAGCCTCATCCAATCAAATGATTAAAGCAAGAGACGTGTTTGCTTGAAGCGTTGTGACATTGTGCTAGCGCTCTCCTACGCGTGTCGAGGCTTGGCGTGTCTGCCAGCTGCTAGCTGCAGCTGCCAGTGTTTCCTTCGTCCATACTTATCGTAACACATCAAGGACAACCAGCACCGACGCCTCAACAAGAGGTGGGTCTGCTGTACAAACACCTCGAGCTCGCTGTCAGCCAGCGCCAGCCTTGAAGCAGCCCAATTCAAACACTCTATTACCATTGCTGTCCGCGTAAAAACCCCGCCCACTGCCCCTTGCAACGTGTGTTTGCGTAGCCCGCCATCCAGTTCTCGTCGGTTCCAACCTGTACAGCGGCTTGCTTGCAGGGCGTCAGCTAGGATATCGACGAGATTAGCGCCGGATCTACACAAGCTGCGCAGCAACCATCATGACAAAGACAGCATTCCTGGCCCTCTTGTGCCTCGGCTTTGCGGTACTGGCGGACTCAAGGCTGCTCATAGGTTCGATTATGTACTATTCCTTGGCCCCTTCAGCCACATCTCACGTGTGCCAATATTATGCACTGCAGCAGCATCAGGAACAACACTTACAAGCAGCAATCTGCATGTTCTATTGTCAACTTCAGATCAGTCCCTGCCGGCTGAACAGTTAAACTGCCATTGCTTGCAGCGGGGGCTCAAGCTGTAACATTGCTGGGTGTCCATCAGCAACAGCAACAAAACCAAGGCAGTTGTGCATATGACTCTAGACTGGCCCCTTACTAAAAAAAAATTTGATCGTGTCCTGCAGGTCGCGTTCTGCAGGCCACATCAACTGCCAGTGCCTACTCAACAGGTGGCACAGCTACCTCTGTATCTCGCTCAAGTGGTGATGCCGATGTTGACACTACTGCTGTCTCAACCAATGGAGGAGATGCAACAGCTGCGTTGTCAGCTGACAGCGGCGATCATGCTCAGGTGACAGTGGCCAACGGGGACAAGGTGGTGACTGCAACCGCACATAAACCTTCTGGCTGGACCGATGCCACTGCGTGTAAGGCAGCACCAAACAAGGACAACAGTCAAAAAGACAATAACGGAAGGCTGTGGGGCTACGAGGGTGGTATGTCCTGTGCTTACAAAGACAACAGGGATACGCCAATCTTCTACTGGGAGGCTGCTCCTGCTTGTCCAGATGCCCCCACTGCTGACACTGCCACAGCTGACAGCCAGGGCAAGTTTTGGGGCTGGGCCAATGGAGCAAGCTGTGCATACAGGGTAGGTCTTGCAGGAGAGCTCACTGCAGTTGTGCTGGTGGTGCTGCAGCGGTCTGCTTGCTGCAAAGGCTTGTAGAATGCTTTATTGTGTGCTTACTGCTGCTGGAGGAGACATGGATAACAACTGAACATGTGTTGTGTTGTTCCTGCAGCCCAACCCAGCAAGGAAGCTGCGTGCAAGCCGTAAGCTGTTTGCTGTTGCCAAGTCCGTTGCTGTTTCCACTGGTGGAAAGGCTGCTTCAGACTCCAAAGCAACTGGTAAGCAGGCTGCTTTCAGCAGAATTGGCCTTGTTTGTGATACATACGTACATACACCGCCAACCTGGCTGCAAAGGCAGTCAAGTCTGCAGGCCTGGTTTGCTCGTAGGAAAATGCTGGCTGTTGTGCTCGTTGTGCAGCAGCAGGCTTGGGAGACAAATGGCCATGTATCACCATTCACCGCTGATAGAGCTGCGACGCATACCATGTTGTTCCTGCAGGAGATGCTGAAGTAGACACCACCACTGTGGCCTCCAATGGTGGTGAAGCAGTTGCCTCACAAGCTGCTGACAAGGGCAAGCATAGTCAGGTCACTGCTGCTGATGGTAACAACACTGCAACTGTGATAACCAAGGATGACAAGACCTCTGAGGAGGCACCAGCCTGCACTGGCAACATGACTGATGATGCCACGCCTGATGCCCAGGGCAACAAGGTACGCTGCTGTCGGGTCTAGACACAAACAGAGTGTATTCTGCATTTAATCTTGTGGCACATGTGCGTCTGAAGGATGTTTGCTGACAACCTTGTCTTAATGACGCATGGACAATGCTTAAACCACTGGCCTGCAGACAGCTGTAGAGTAAGATGCGGAATTTTTATTGTTCTTCTGTCCTGCAGTGGGGTTGGGAGAACAATACATCATGCATCTATAGAGACACCACAAAGCCCTCAACCCCAGGTGATGTGTGGGATGAGACCCCAGCCTGCCCACCCAAAACAAATGTCACGAAGGTCGATTCCAACAAGCGCATGTGGGGCTGGGTGAAGGCCGCAAATGGCACTGGCTACACCTGTGCAGTCAAGAAGGTGAGGCTTTACATGGCAGACACCTGAGAACCAACACTGAGGTCTAACCAGATGTGTTGTGTTGTCCAACACTGTGGTTGCTGCTGCTGCACACTTATGCACACGTCAATGGAGTGTGAGTATCCTTGCCACATGTTGTGAGGATTGACACAGAATGCAGCTGGCAGCAGTGCAAAATCCTGGCCTCTACAATGCTACCATGTTTCTGGTGGGTTTGTGTTTGATTCCTATACAGCGACCAAGCACTATGATTTATGCTGCTGCACTGCAGGAGACTCCACACCGCCGCCTACAGACCCTGGGTGCTGCCAGCGATGCCTTTGCTCAAGCATTGTCATCGGTTAGCAGCGGCAGCCAAGCTCTTTCCCAGGCCTTTGCGCAAGCAGTCTCTCAAGCACAGGCTCAAGGCAATGGTACCGCAAATGCCCAGGCCCAAGCAGCAGCACACGCTGTAGCTCAGGGCACTGCAGCTGCCAAGGCTGATGCCAGTGCACAAGCGGCTGGTGGTGCTGACAGCAAGGTAAGGATGGTCGATGTCCTTCTTAGCAGACGGCAGTGAGCTTAAATGCCCAGGCAGCCTTTGCATCTGCGGATGCTGTATCTTATGGTGCAGGTACTGCAATAGTTTTGTGGGCGCCTGTTGCTGTTGTAATCAGCATTGATGTCAGCCATGCTGTCTGATTTCTTACAGGCGCAAGCACAAGCTATGGCCCAGGCTCAGACACCAGCAACCAGTGCTCAACCTCCAGTGGCACCTCCTCCCACAGCTGCAGCAGCTGGTGCTGGCGCTGGTGCCAATGCCCAAACCCCTGCCACCCAGACACCCAGTGTCACAGCACAAGCTGACGCACAAGCCAGTGCACAGGCAGCCGCCACCAAGAACAAGCCTTCTCCAGCA